>NDXB01000274.1:217517-246015 GCA_002631895.1 Agapornis roseicollis
GGGGGGGGGGGGGGCGGCGGCGGTGGGGGGTGTTGGTGATTTATAGGGTTAATTTGGTCTAAAGATACATACTGATGCCAAGAGGAACAGTTTATTATTCTGTTTTTCTCATCACAGGTGTGCATTCCTATTAACTACTTGATGTTCTTTTGTGTAGCCAAGGAACAAGCCAGATCAGATGGCTAATTCAGATTAAATCTATGATGATGAAAAAGGAAGAATTATATATGGTTAGAATTATTTTCAGCTGGATCAGTTCTCTGATGTGACTAACAAAGCCTTACACAAATGGCAGTGCCAGCTCAAGGGTTTTGCGATAATACCAGCTGCTGGATTAAGGCAACTCTGTAAGCATGGTCAGCTTTTTAATCTACTGCAGTACTTTGTTTTGGGTGCAGTGGGTAATGAGAGCGTTGCTCATGATGGATGTTCTCTTCTTGCTGCGAGAACTACCAGTTGCTTGCTCCATGTTCTTGAGTCCTTCACTGTGTTTCTGGGGTGCGGAAGAAGCTTTTGCAGAGCGTCCCTTCCTAGTTCAGAAAAGCAGTCATCTTTCCACATCCCTCTTGGGGTCAATTTCTTTTGCAGGGTTCACAATGATTAGCCATTACTGGACAAATACTGATTCTAATCTTGTTGTTGTGCATGGGAAAATAATAGTTGTTCTACTGTTGTTTACTTCTTTGCTACATTTTTTCCTTACTGAGCACTTCTAAAATTTACCTAATCTCTTCTCATGCTCTTTCTCTTTTTCTGTTTGTTGGCACACTAGAAAAACTGTACAGTATTGATATCTGATATTTTAATGACCATTTTTTCCAATCAGATTGGCAAAGCAAGCTCTTTTGGTACTGTGCATTTAAAGCCTCCCACTCTCCTAGCAGTGATTAGAGTTGTTCTTCTTTTACAGATATGCCAGGTTCTCCTATTAAAAATAAATGCAAATAGAACATAGCCAAATTGGTTTTCGTTCCCCTTTTAATTTCAAGGTATTAAGTTGTCCTTTTGGAATAGTATCTTTACTTTGTTTTTAGTTTTGTCCTTTCTGCAGATGTACAGAAGATTGAATGTAGTCCTTCCTTTAACAAATTGTGAAACTTGTGCAAAATAGTTGAGAGGAAAAACCTATGGGTGCAGCTGTTTTTGCCTTCACATACCTGAATACATTGTGCAGCACAAGGAGATCAGAAAAGAGATATGAAAGTTAATTACTGAGCTTACAAATACTTTTCTCTTAAGTTTGGAAGTGGCTGAGCACATTTGAACAGAAGATTCATTTAGAAGTGGGTTAGAGACATTTACACTTAAATGCTTGGTGCATACTAATAAAGTCATACAGTTTTGGTATTCTCTCTAGGAGAGAACAGCTAAGCAAAGGCAGCTAAATGGGTGAGGATGTTCTGCATTTCAGTTACTTATTAACAAAGTTTTTTTTTTGAATTCTCAGAAATCTACAGAAGTTAATTATTTGCCAGTCATTTTGAGCAGTTTTAGACTTAGATCTTTCTAAATGCAAGTGAACTCACTAATGTACATTTTTAGATGGTTAATTAGCTACTTGAATTAATCTAGCTTTTCTGTTGTGAACTTTGTAGACTTTCACACAAGCTGGTTTTCTGTTGGGTAATCACTATCAGCATTATAAGTGATTACCCAATGTTTTTCATTGGGTAATCACTGTTAGCATTATAAATGAGGAGCAGGGGTCTAGTTTCCTAGAGTGTATTCAGGTGCTAGGATTTTATGAATTTAGGTGGCAATTATGTGACTGCATAAAGTATCTGATGCTCTCTGTTCTCCTTATGTCTATTAGACCTTGAGCACACACTTAAACATAATCAGATTTTAATTTAGAACTTCAGTGCTCATTAAAGAAAGTTTATACTAATAAATCTATTCCTTTGCTTTAATACAGCATTGGAAAACTTCCCTTAGCAATATATAGGGTACCTTCAAACTTCTTGAGCCTGTTGGGTTTACATTATTCATTTATGGAGTCTGATTTCAGTCAAAAAATTGCCCCTAGCAAGTATCAGGTTCTTAATGTGCTGTGTGTTAGCATTTTAACACACATTTAGTATGTGTGCATGTGTTCTCTCCCTGTATGTACCAATATTCATGTGTATATACACAGTACAGCATAAATATGTGTCCTTATAAACGCCCAGTTACTTTATTTCATTTGTGCAGCATCGTTGTATTCGGGTGGCACTGTTGGAAATGGTTTGGTTCAGGCTGGAAACAGAACCAACGTTCTGCCCCAAAAAGTAAGGCTTTAAGAGACACCCGTCTGTTGTCTCCCTCCTGTGCTCGTAGGCAGCAAAACTGTGTAAGAAACTCTTCTGGCTGGAAGCGTTTAGCAAATGCATCAGTGAGCAACTGAAAACCTGGAAGTTACTTGAGTTTTCTGTGGCATGTTTTTTGAATGTTGAGCTAAGATAATACAGAGTCTTAAAATAGCAAACGTGAACCATCTGTACAGGTGAAAAAGGTTTGTTTATGCATCTCCTACTGCTGCAGAGAACACAGACCCTTGTCTCCAGAGAAAATGCAGAAATTTCCAGTTACAGGTTCTAATGCAGTGCTAATTCTAGCAATTCTTGCTTAGTTTTTCAGATCTGTCACATTTACTTACTGTCTGATGGCCCTGTTATTGATAACAAATGGTTATAAAAGGGACACACAATACACACAAGAGCTAAGAAAACTTTCAAGATATTTTTTGTGATTTGCATGTGTGCAGGTTATCAGATCAAGCATTTGTAAGTTACAAATTACTACCTTCATAAGAGAAACAAATTAAACTTGATCCTGTAGGGCTTGGCACCAAAACTTGCAAAAGAATTGTTCTGTAGCAAGCAAAATGGTGCAGAGCATCCTTTACTTTAGGACATCACTGATTTGGGATTGCCTTTTCAGATTTTGCAGAAATCAATTGCTCTATTGCCCAGACCAGACTCACTTGGTGTGTCTGCATGCTGAGGAGACAAAGCTGGTGCTATTGCTCAGCAGCTGTGCTCCCTGTTGATCCCTTTCTCTGCCCATCACTGAATTCAGCATTTTCAGCTGTGCCACTGTTGTCTCCAGTTCCCCCATGTGCCTGCTTTGCCTTCTGAACTTCATTTGGATTGTAGCAGGTTATGGTGCACTAGATACATGCCATGAATTCTCTTAATGGCCAAAATATGAGACAGTCAAATTGTATGTGTCTGGGGGAGATTTAGCAGAATTTTTCTGAGTGGAAGGTGTATTAGCTAGATAGACCCTTCAGTCTCTCATGTTATTTTTGTGATTCATGTTTTTTATTAAATGTTCGGCTTTATATTTGAGGGTGGCAACCTTCAATTTCTCTTCTGGTTTCCTGTCAGAGTTTAAACAAGCTGCTCTTGTCTCCTGAGATCATTCTTTGACTGCTCACGTCACATGGAAGTGCTGACTGCTGTTCCATGTCTAGAACAGCTTGTGACTGTTTACTGGAAAAAAGCAGCAGCTACGCTGTAAAAATGTGCAGTGTAATATCTCTGAATAGCTCTGTTGTTGACACTTGTATAGAAAAATCACCTACTCAACTACAAATGCAAGAAGGTTCATTGTGCAAGACCAACACATACTAGTTAGGTTGTTTATCTACTTTCCTAAATTTGGAAGGTTTGAACGTTTTCATATTACTCATAGACATCCAAATGAGGAATAAAAGCCAGGTCAATAGGGAATTCCAAACCTGCATTAAAAAAGAAAAAAAAAATCAGTTTATACAGGCTTTTGAAAACTGCCTCTATTACATTTGCATTGCAAACTTTATTATGCTTCACTGTAAATGTTTGAACCTTGCAGCTGAAATAGGCTTTCATGCACCCTGCCTTGACATACTGTAGCACTCAGATTCAAAACTGACAGTTCTGTGTTAGGCCTGTACACTTGAGTGCAAAGTTGAAGCTAGGCCAAAAAAACCAGAATGTATGTGCTGGATGAATTGAAAATATATAAAGCTACACTAAAATAGGGTTAGTATTGGCATGTTGTCATGCAGCAACACAAGTATGAGGAATGTAGGAGAGAAGTAAAATGACTGCCTTGTTTAAAGAGAGTGATGTGGCAGCATGTCTTAAGCTGTAGTAGGTTCAAACTTTTTTTTGCACGAATCTCTTATCTCTCTATTGTTCTGTAGCATCCAAGACATGAAATACTGAAATGGTTTGGTGGTAGCAGTTTGTGCTTATAGCAAGATTGTCTCCAGTGTGTTATTAAAAAATATTACACTTGCTGTCAGATCGGAGAATGGTATATAGGCAAAAAATATGCAAGTTACACTTCATGTAATGGTGTCTTTGGCTCTCCATATCTTTGTATTAGAAATGCAGGTCCTGGGAAAGGGAAGAATAAAAACCATCTAAGTTTAGAACATCTGACTTTTTGGAGAGGGGAAGCTTCACAGGCAGAATGTGACTGAGAACTTGACATTGAATTCATTGAAGATGAACACCAACTGTGAGAAGGAATTACTTCAATATACAGTTTGGACTTTTGCAGTTGTTGAAGTTGACAGCTTAGTTAATAAAATGCTGGGCATTAAGAAGTTTCATGTCTCCTAAAAGCATTGGGACATTTTCATTACTGTGTTTACAGAAGTAGGGCTTGTCATTCTCATGTACCCCATCACAAGACATTGTTTTAGTTGCTGTGGACCTGGCTGAATTTTAACAACTTGAAGCTGTCAGAATCAGAATTTTATTTTATTTTATTTTTTTTTTTTTTAAATTTAGAAGCTTATTTAACCACAGTTTGGTAGTGTTTGGGAACAAACCTTAAAGCTCCAGCACATCTGTCTATAGAGTGTTTTCACACTTCTGGCATAGATCATGTATGTATGTGATAACCATGGGTCAATGAAACTTCTCCTCTATACCTCTTCAAGTGGTCCTAGAACACTGAATTCTGCCAGCTCAAGGGTAAAGATGAGTCCAAGACACTTTTGTAGCTGTTCATGACAACTGAACTAAAAGCAGGGACTGTGCTGCTGCTTTAGTGACTTCCAGACTGATACCTGATCATATTGGGGCAAGAGAGCTAGTAGAGCAGCTTACCTAAGTAATTTAGATTGAGCATGTGCAGAGACTGTGTCTTGAGGATAGCAAAAGGTGCATTTCTGCTCCAGTATTTGGAATGCTCAAACCAGTTCTTTGACTGTGTAATTACGTGGGTGCAGTGATCACTACCTGAGGGAAATGCTGCTGTCTCACAATGAGGAGACAGATGGGAGACTTTTTCAAAGCTGTGTCCACACTCACTGGGCATACAGACAGCTTACTGCTTTTAGAGTCACCCAGAGAACTGTGTTCTTGCAGAGGGGACTCTGAGATAACATTTTGGACAACTGAATCTAAATATGCCCAAGCAATTAGAAGCAAAGAAGGCATTAGCAATCTTTAGTCCTTAGTCTTTTTGAAAACAGAAGCCTCCACCTAGTGTAAAATTACACTTTTCTTGAACACACATCCACTCCCAAACTATTTATGGTGGATAGCAGCAGAGGGAGGTGGCTGATGTGGTGACAGAAGCAAAAGCCCTACACAAGAGTGGCATAAATAACCAAGTTCATTTCCTGAAGTACAAACCTAATTACTACTTAGATTTCAGAAACCTCTGTTGTGGAACTAAAAAGTAGTATGTAGTGATTTTCTTTCTCTTTTTAAATGGTCCTCTGTCTCATTTGCCTGTATGCTTTTTATAGCGTAGTTTAGCCCAGATGAATGAGCATAATTTTGTTCCTTCATTTGAATCTTCTGTTTTATGAAAGGAAATGGTTGGTCTCCTCCTTTAGGTGGTCATAGTAGAAACTTTGCAATGGTGAAGACTGGTTAGTATGTTTGTGTTCTGGTTTTTCTTTTATGAACTCACCTTTAAAATCTGCTTATAAATGTGAAATCAGATGTGGACTGATTATTCTGAATTCCTGAAGTTCATGAAACTCTCAAAAATACTTAGCAATAGCCATTGATTCCAGTTTTAAAGTGAATACTAGCTGAAGTACATGAGGATATGCTTTTGTTTAAAGGACAGTGGTTTCCAAGTGCATCAATTTTCAATAGTGAAGAATTGCAGATTTTATTCTCTGGCTCTAAGGAAAATGGTGTGTGGTGATTGCAAGGATGGCTGGTTTGTTGTGGGACTTTTTAATTTATTATTATTATTGGTTTTACCTGCTGCACCATATTGTCTGTTTTGGGGATGATAGTTTTCTTTTCCCACCCCCAAGTGGTGTTGGTTAAATTCCAGGTTTACCCAGAAGAGGTGTATATCATGAAACAGATAAGGGGTTAAGGAGGTTTTTTGGTACTACAGGTTTAGAATTGCTGTACCTACAAGATTTATATAGGCTTCTCTGTTTCCTTCCCCTTTTTCTGTTTTAGGTGAAATTGTGGTAAATGAAGTAAATTTTGTGAGAAAATGCATTGCAACTGATACAAGTCAGTATGACCTGTGGGGCAAACTGGTTTGCACTAACTTCAAGATTTCCTTCATTACGGATGACCCAATGCCACTACAGGTTTGTTATTACTCATATTGCTACATCATGACAGCAAATGTGATGGGTAAAATGGATTGAATTAGAACACAGTGTATCTGTCTCATATCCAATATAAATATGATGTCTTCTAAAAGAAAATAGGGTAAAGGGTGTGTTTCCACTGTCTTGTTCTGAAGGTGTTGCTATTCCATTCCTTCATTGAGAGTATCAGAACAGTGCAAGTTTGGTATGGAAGTACAGCCAGCTGGTTTTGCCTTCATTTATATGGAGGCTTCATTGGGAAGTGGTTTTACAAAAGGCAAAGCAGAAATTGCCTTCTTCAAGGAGGAGCATGTTTTTATATGGCAGATGTTCCCGTGGCTAGGCAAACATCATATCAGCAAAGTGTTTAATGAGTCCAAGTTCCATTGGCATTACTGACAGAGGACAAAGTAACCGTGAAACGAGTTTTCATTTTAGATGAAGCAATGAGAACAGGAGACAAACAAACCAAGCCTTTGTCAAAGCAGAACATGTGCCATTCAAAGCCTGGATCAGCTATGGAACAGCACAGCATACAGTGCTGTTTGGATTTCCAAGTTGTGAGCTGTATGGTATTTTCAGTAGAGTTTTCACTTTCATTTGGGGCTTTTAAAAGAACCACTCCATTAACTAGGCATATGTAAAGCTCTAGAAGTAGATAGGTACTTACTGAGTAATGCTTAGTAGCTATGACCAAAGCTACTTAAAAAAGTAACTTTTAACATGAAGTAGTTGATAAACATGACTGAAAGCTGAATTACTGTTTATTTATTGTTTTTTTATTTATTTATTCAAATTCTTTTTGTTACAGGAACAGTTGGAGTTTTTGTTATATATTATGTGTGTGTGTATATATATATATATACACATACACACAAATATGTTTTACACTTCAGTTTGTATTGAATTTCTACCAGCAATTTTTGGGGCTTCACTAGCCTCAGTTCAGTGCAGGTCTTGGGGTTATTTTGCATACCCCACTGGGGTTCCTGACCAGTTTGGTGTGCAATTCACCAGCACAAGAGAGCTGCTTACACAACCTGTAACTGCCTGCAAATGGGCAAGGGTGGTACATGTCAGCAAAGTCTAGGCATGCCTGATTTTTATCATAGTTTCTTCAAAGTTGTGCTGTGTTGTCAACTGAAGAACTGCAATTAATGGCTCTAGTTCATGTATTTCAGAAATTCCATTATAAAAACCTCCTCCTTGGTGAACATGATGTCCCACTAACATGCATCGAGCAGATTGTCACAGGTATGTCAAAAATAGTTAAGTATAATGCAGGCTTCAAACTTAGTTCAAAGCTGTTAACTGCTTGTTAGGTTGTGCAGAATTGTTGATGCTTAAGGATTCGTGTCATTAATTTTCCCTCTTTTGAGAATTTGGTTTATCTAAAATTAGGATAGAAGCCTTAGATGAATAAAACTTGAGGTGCCATGCAGGAGACGTTTATTTGGGTCTTTATATTGGTTTTAAATTTCACTACAGTACTGAATTAACAAGTGTTGGAGGGTAGACACCTGTTATAGCTGTACAAAATTTTGTTAGCAACTTTTTAATATTCAAGAATCTGAATCTCTTCCACTTAAGTACACTAGATTGCAAGAAGCACATCACTTACACTTATGCAATTCACACATAGCTGGGATATCTGGCAATATAAGTGCTTGAGTTTTTAATCTTGCCTAGTTCTTAGCAAGCTAGTAGCTAGTGGTCCTCAAAAATATGCAGATCTACAAATCACAATAGACCTCTTAATCTGAAGAAATAACTTATAAAATACTTATTTTGAAGAACCAGGTTTTGATTGATACTTTAGGCTCACCTGTTTGTTAGAAAGAATATGTTAATATCATAATTGAAGAGTTTCATGTAACATAATTTTTCAACTCTTATTTATGGCATGGGCTGTTAACTACTTGGTTTTCTGACTGTAGGTAATTTAATCCTTTACTGATTAGTTTTCAGTGGCCAAAGTTACCCAATAATCTGTTCCCACTATGGTAGCTGGTTTTAATCACTGGGAAAAGATTCATGTATATCTGAGGAAACACATTCTGAAGAAACGCCTCTTTCTAAGTGAAGAGATGTTCATTATGTTCTCTCTCACATGATAGGTGTTGTTCCTAAATGGGAAAGGACTACAGTTATCTTTTACTTTGAAACTCAAGGGCTGCCGGATTGTAGATCACTCTTCTGTGCACGTTTTCCCAAACTCTCAAATAGCATGAATACCTATAGTTTCATAGAAGAATGGTGGAAGTTCTCTAGGAACCCTTTCTGTTTAGCTTTTCCAGGGAGAGTGCAGTATTTCCTGCCACACACTTGAGATTGTTCTATGTTCCTCTGTTGTGCAGGTTTACCCTAAATTTAGTGGAGCATAAGCTTTTACTAACAGGAATTAAGGAGAGGTTTTTACCCACACTGGACAAGAGGTTGCTCAGTGGTTGTTATATTGAAGGTGAATTCTTGGAGGTGACCTTAAACACTTGTCTTGTGTTCAGTGGAAGTAGTTCAGTTTAACCCAGGATACCTGCAACCAGGCAGCTATGTTAGTTAGTCACTCAACTGGGGCTATGTGCCCCAGTTTTTCCAGTTACTACGTATAAAAATCTATGTGGCTTCAGTGGTGCTTGCTTTTTCTAACTTAACTTTCTTTGTTTAAAAGGAGATACAGAGGCCAAGAAACACAGCCTGTCTGCAGGTCTAGACCAGTTGGCAATTTGCTATACTTGCATTCTTGAGTTTTGTGTAAGAAATAGGGACTTAATCTCAGTCTTAACTCCACTTTGTTTATACATGCAAGTAAAACAAAAAAATCAGCATATGTGTCAATTACTGTGCAGCAGAAGGGCACTGTCAACTGGCTGAGAGCTCTTGGGAATACTGGATATTTCCTGTTTGTGAAGTTGTTGATAGACAGAAGTAATCTGGACATACAAGAAACAGTAATTCAGTCACTTGTTTGAAAGGAGGTTGATCAACAAGAATATACTATTAAATGAAATACTGCTGCTAACAGCATTGCTGCATTTTTTTGAGCCAGTCTTTTGTTGTATGCTTACAAAACACAGCCCAATAACTTTGTCTTTTCTTTGCAGTGAATGACACCAAGAGGAAGCAGAAGGTCCTTGGTCCCAACCAGAAACTTAAATTTAATCCAACTGAATTAATAATTTATTGCAAAGACTTCCGAATTGTCAGATTTCGTTTTGATGAAGCAGGTCCTGAAAGTGCAAAAAAGGTATGATATCTTCTTATGAAATCTTGCTACATGCAGTGACTAAGGCAACAGCTGTGCTAATAAGAACATTTTGGTTTATGTTTTGATAGAGAAGTAGGAGGGAAGAATTGCGAACTAATCACATTCTGCTAGGAGAATATCTAGATCTTGAGTCAAAATGATTAGGTATAAAGTGTAGTGTGATGTGTTAACGGTTTCTGTGCGTGTAAGATAAACATTTCTTGTCATATCTGTTGTGCTTTTAAAAACTAATAATTTCTGAAATAAACCTTTATAAAGACTGCATTGCAGCTGTGCAACAGATGGGTACATGTTTATGGAAAATGTTTGAAGCATTATACATTTTTCTGAAAGTCATAAGCTTAATGTACCCCACAGGTGAAGTGTGCTGTCTTATATATGCCCTTTTTTGCTTCATAAGGCAAGTTCTCCAGAGGCTCTCCAATGACCAGTTTGTTTAATCTACATAAAAATATGTGCTCTTTCTCAACACTTTCTCAGAAAAGACTTGCATACCTCTGGACAAGTGGAATTACTTCTGTCTGTACATTCCTAGAAATGTCATTCGTCCTCCAGTTCTAGCACTTGCTGTCATAAATCTCAACAAAATCGTACAGTGTTATTTAACCTAGTAAGGTCCAGGTAAGTTTGTGCTAATCAGAGATGGTTAGTCTGTATAACATTAGCTCATCGGCTTCCTAGTTGTTCTGGGTTAGTGCCATTGGTTATTTGAGTTACAGCTCCTCTGATCCCCATGGCACCAGGAGGGGGCCAGGCACAGCACAGCAGTCATTTTGTAAGGAATGACCCAGTCTGCTTACAGAGCTTAAGAATTCCGCCTTCTCAGTAGGATAAAGTTTAAGCTTAACTCTGTAAGTCCTAAGAACCATCTGCCCAGACATAAATCTGTTTGCAGTTATCATCTGAGTAACTATAACTGAAGCAGTTCATCGCTACTTCACCTTTTACCCTCTGGTAGAGGTCCATGGGCCAAAGCCAGGTAATAAAGCAGATTGCTCTTTCCTTGCTGCATTTCTAGGTTCCCTCCTGCCTGCTGCCTTTACTGCTTGTAACCTTTCACATTTGGCAGTCTTTCAGCAGTCAGTTCCCCTTTCACAGCTCCTCTGAAATCTCCCTGGAGCAGCCTGTCTACTGCAATATCTTTATAGCAACTGTTTCTAATTGGCTGTCACAGCTAAGAGTGATTAGCCTGAAGGAGGAAAGCATAAACTCAGCATCTCATTAACACTTCGTGCTGCATTTACTTAGGCAAGAGCAAAAAGTGAAACCTTTCTCTGAAGGTGCTTGCTTCATACATTTATAATTACATGGTCAGACATGATTTCTTTTGAAAGGAAGAACAGCTAGTTCTAGAGATACAGAGGATCTGAATCTATGTGGTTGTAAAGATAGTGGTTTTGGTGACCGAGAGTTGCCGTTATCCCATAGCAGAATGCACTCACCGAAGGAGTGGAAAAAACCCAACTTGTACAAATTGTCCTGTCAGCTGTGTGGCTGCTGTTGCAGTTTCGATGTGTCAAGTTAGGGTACTGTAGCTTTGTGGGGGTGTATCACAGAGCACACTTACACTGAAGGGAAATAATGTTATGTTAACCTCATGTTTCCATAATAACATTGTTCTGCTAGTGCTAAAGTATGAGTGTCTAAAACCATGAGGTCCTTAGATCAGGTTTCTTCTGTCTGGATTATGCTTAAATTATTTTGGGATGCTGGTGAACACAGCTACAATGGTCTTACACAGTATATTGGCTGGAGTTAATTTGTTCTTTCTGGCATTTAGATGGAATGCCAGCACCACACTCCTGAAAGATTTTATCTAGTTTCAGTTTCTGCCCTTCAGAGCAGTACATATTAGTAAGGCTGTCCTGATGTCTAAAAAAAAAAGGAAAGTGGTCAGGCATCCTGAGTTCTGATGGGAGGGAATCCCTGCTCTTCTCTTGGGCTGTATAGTCTCCTATAGTCTCCTTGGGCTAGTATAGTCTCCTGACCAAGAGTATATTGGTAGTTTTTCACTTGTTGTTTTTACAATAAGCAGAAGGGAAGGTGATGTTACAGAGAGCACTACAGTGTTCTGTAGTGCAAGAGACCTGCATTTTAGTTCTTTATAAATCATAAATGGCTTCTTTTAACTTTACATAGATGCATGCAGCTATACAAATTGAAACAGGGATATTTCTAATTAAATCTTGTCCTAGTAATGCAGAGGAGTATCATCCTATGAATGTAGCACTGATAGGTCAAAATGAAATAGCTACCTATTAAAATAGACACTTCAAACTATGGATGTATAAATGTTTCTGACTTGTTGCCAATTGCTAGCAAATGTTCTGTTTAGAGCAAAGATTAAAGAAATAAAAACTGTACACTTTAATTCCTATTTTAAAATGTATGGCATAGTTTTGACAAATGCTAACTTTGTACAGTTTTTTGTTTTTAGAGTTCCTTGAATGTAATGGAAATACTCAGCAGCAGTTACATAAATTAGTGTTGGCAGAGAAAATGTAACTTGTTCCTACGGAAGTGTCTGTATTTGCTTAAGAGGTCATTAGTGGGAATAAACCCTATTAATTAAGCTTTCTTACAAGAACAGAGAGTATTCTGAGTCTCTTTTCGGTAGTGGGTGCAAAAAGAACGATCCAAGTTTGAAAGCAATCAGGCTCCAGATGTGGACATCCCGATGTGATGGCAAGTAGGCAGGATGCATGGGTGAACTTTCACAGGTGTTTTTCACTTTCTTTAAGCAGAAAGAAATTGGAAGAGCACATTGGAAGTTGAAGTGAATTAGTTTGTTTTGAGGTAAATTGTTATGGAGAGGCTTAAAAATCAGTTCTGTTGGAAAAATACTTTCGACATTAGTTGCAGCCGATACATGCCAATAAAATAATGTCTCAAAGTTAGTCAGGTATATATTTTTTCCTTGTTTTTATTAATGGATATTTGGGAGGGAAGAGTTAAGGAATAACAGAGAGAATGGAAACTTGCACTCATCACTACTTAGCAGTTTAATTCTGTTTTGTCTTTGAAATAAAGCTATAGAGTCTCCAAAGGAAGGAAAGCCAGATGGGTGTGGGAGGAAGTGGAAAATGGTATTCTTCCAGTGAGTTCATAGGCCAGGTATCCTGGCTTAGGGAAGGAGGTGAAGTGCAAGGCTGTGCTAACTTAGCGCATCTTAAATATGACTGTTCACAACTCTTTTCCAAGAGCATTAGCAATATTTTGAAGCTCTTGGCCCATGTGAAAATTCCTATTGGAGAAGAGGAGGGCTCGCCCTGAAAGTACAGTTTATTATTCTCAGACAGGGGTTGAACAGGGGACACTGACACAGGGAAATGGCCTTTGTACTATGAAATAATTACAGCCATTGTGTTTTCTGCTTCTAATAAATGAACTTTCCAACAAGCAGCTGATTCTCTTGTTATTTGTCTGAGCCTAAATATCTTCAGCTTTACACAATTGCAAATTGGCAAGAATACCAAACATTTTTCCAGTTTGATATGAGAACATTTCCTGTAAAACGTGTTTGTCTTCCAGTTTAAGAGCTTTCTACTTACACTGATAATCTGCTGCGATCTGTGGAATGTGCTTGTCTTTTGAAAGTTTCAGACAATAAAACTACTATACGGATTTAGTGAGTACTAAACTGAAAATCAGTATGTCTTTAATGCTTGTGTAGTGTATATATGAGTGGACTTTGTCAACTCCAGATTCCCATTTTGTTTCCTTGTGAATGATAGGCAAAAGTAGTCTGTTAGAAGCAGTGAGTATTTTGGAATAGCTGGCTTTCAGTGCACAGTGCACTGAAATCACAAGATATAGTAAAATGTGCATAGCTTCCAATTACTCCATGGTACTTACGTAAAGTTTCACCAGACTCTGATCAGGAAATTGGAATTAATTTGGCTGATTTTGAAGCCAAACGAGCAGCTGAACAATTACAAATCATGTCCTTAATCCCTGATGGCAAACTAACAATTGAAAAATTTAAACCTAGGTATTCAAAAGAGAATAAAAACCTTGATTCATGATCTAAAAGGACAGGAAAATAAAGAAGGTGGGATTCAGATACCTGATAGGTGAATTGTAACCCCCTACAACCAACTCTGGAAGTTAGTTCAGGAGAAGCATAATAAAACTCATTGAGGTAGTAACTCCTTATATAAATATTTAAAACAAACAAATTATAGTGAAAAGTCTATATACTGTAGTTCAATTAGGGTGATGAGATACTCAAATGGGTTGCCTAGGGAGGTTGTGAGTGCTCCATCCCTTGCAGTGTTCAAGGCCAGGTTGGATGAAGCCTTGGGTGACATGGTTTACTGTGAGGTGTCCCTGCTTATGGCAGGCGGGTTGGAACTAGATGATCTTAAGGTCTTTTCCAACCCTAGCTATTCTATGATTCTATGATCTTAGAACTGAGCTTATAACTGTTCGTTTGAGAAGCCATTCTAGACTATTTCCCAGTGACACATTTACTGTTTGAGTTTTCTGGGGAAATGTGCTCTCGTTTCCTTTGTACTTTCATTGTAGAACTGAAAGTGGGAGAAAAGTTAAAGCACCTGTTCTTAGACTCGGTAGGACTTTTTTGTTGGGGAGTGCTTGTGAAAAGCCCCTTTCAGCTCAAATGAGTCCACAGTCATCACTGGGCTTATAAATAGTGAGGAATGTCCACATCAAAAGCCAAAGTAAATAAAAATATGGCAAAAGTTCCATAATGCCATATATGTTGTATACAAGCTAGTAAAAACGCAGTAACTTTATCCATGCGGAACTTGGCATAAACGAGCTCTCAACTTTTTTTTTTTTGCTGTGTCACAGTGCTGCCAGTAGTAGTGTTCCTTCAGCTGTGTGTCATGCAAGTCTTCCTTTTATGTCTGTGGCAACAAGAAAACTTCTCTGCTGCCAAGTATGAAAAGTCAGAGAGTTGAAGGGAAGAGGTAAAAATGGAAAGGGAAATATTTCGGAGGTGCTGATGTGAACTTGTGCTGTGTTTTTGTCCCTGATTAAAACCTTTGTCACATGGAATTTCTGCATGTGAAACATGCAGAAACATTGCATGTATTGCATTTTATAACCTCCTTTTTATTAAACGCTTCCTTTAGAGATAGGGCAGGTGTATTGTAGGAAAAATGGAAAAGTCCTGCCAGTTTGAGAATAAGTACCAATCTCTACTTGAAAGCTGGGAATTTTTTCTCCCTGAATTTGAGTCTTTTAAATACTATAGGGTTTTTTTTGTCAAATCTTTTGTATTTATTAGTCAATATCCACAGTTAAAGAGACAAAGGTTAGCAAATTTGACTGTATTTGAAGTATAGTGTCTGATCCTAAACCATGTGCTGTACTCTTAATAATCTCCAATTTATATAGGTAGAAAGCCAGATGCTGGTGTGATGTTGGTCCTGAGACCACTGCAAAGAATACAAAGACTTAGGCAAGACTCTTCCTTGTGTCCCAAGTTAATCTCTGCTGTTCTGAGGCTGCATCTCTCTCTTGTTTTACATCTGTGCTTAATTTCTCTTCCCAGGGCAGGGCTTGTGACTCAGCCTGGTTAAACCTGATTAATGTACCAGATTGCCAGAGACAGTGTTGGAGCTTGCTATAAGCCTGTAGGCATCTAGAAGTTAGGGATTGGTTTCTTTAGTGGATAAAATCCAGCCATGTGGGACAGAATCTACAAGAGCTAGGCCAAAATGTGACCAAGCTGTTGTCTTCCTACCCTTGGAAAGTCTGGCGGATGTTTCAGTTCTCCAGATCAGCTGGGGACTTGGAAGGGGGTGATTACTGGCATGTTTAATTAACTATAGATCCTCCACACTTGACAAAAGGAACCCCAAAACTCGCCTTCTGTTGAAATTGAACATTGATGGAGAATCTTTAGCTTGTCATTCAGCTGACAAACAGACTGCAACTGTATAATATCAAGAGCACATTTCCCACTGTGAATAACTTATTTCCAAGTAACTTTGGGGAAGTGCTGTTTGTTATTACCAAACAAGTTTCTTTTCATTTATATTTATCAATGCCCATCATAATTTTGGAATAGAACTGACTGAGATGCAGGATTGACACAGGTCCTGGAAATCTTCCTGAGAACAACCAACCTCTTGTCCCTTCCAAGGACAGGAGTTTTTGAAGGTTGAGCTTTGGTAGCACAGACTGGTTACCCTGATGCCTATATGGAGCAATGGGTGGAAAAGGTTCAAAACCAATAATTAGGTACAAATTTTGGTAAAATATGATGTTTTAGGGAAGAACCGACAGGGCTTTTCTGAAGGGAAGTTGCACTTCAAAAACCTCTTGGTTCAGCTGACAGCTTTGTAGAAGAACTATCTGTCTAATGTTGCTGAATACTGATACCAGATGTTAGTTCAGGAAGTGCTGAACTCTGATGGACCATTGAAAACCATTCTGGTAAAATGTCATTATATGCTTTCTTTGTTTTTACCCTCTGAGGGTAAAAAATTGCTCAGGAACTAAGCATCAGTTGCTGGCCACTGTCAGGAAGAGTGCTGAGTTGGGCCTTCTGAACTGATTCAGTATGGCCATTCTTAAGTATTTTAAGAAAAATTATCAAAGGATAAATTACAAATGAGATTTTGCTGCACTCTGTGTTGTGCTCCTTTCTTTTTCTGTTCTCCTCCTTATTTCTCTCTGCAGGTGGGCAGGCACAGCACAGTAGCTCCAAGTCCTTGCTTGTCTCAGCTGATACAGAATCATGTTTAGGGATGCCTGTTAACAGTCTGACCTTTCTTGCAGAAATTTAGCCCACCCTCATCAGTTAATCACTCTTGATAGATGGTCATGAACTTGCCTACTGTGACTACAGTAGTGGTCTCTTGACAAATATGAGCATACTTAACTATAGAATTCACTCCTCAAATCAAATACAGAAATAAAGCATCAGAAGACTGATTTTTAATGTTTATTTTGCATTTTTCATGCTGTCATAATTAAGGACAATAAATTTTATGTCTGTAAATAACAGTAATAAATGCTTCATTCCTAGGTGTGCCTTGCAATAGCCCATTATTCTCAGCCAACAGATCTTCAGCTTCTCTTTGCATTTGAGTATGTTGGGGAAATATATCATAATCCAGGTAAGTATGAAAGTATTTTGATAATATTTTTCCTATGTCATCGTATGTAACTTAAGTGAGACTTTCATCTAGAAGCAGTGGCAAAAAGCTTTCTCCAGGGGTAATAAAATTGGCTTGTCCTGCACTCAACCTCTGACTTCTGGTTGTAAGTCACTCACTGTGATAGACATTAATGACCAAATTCAAAAGAAATGTCTTTCCTGTCTGAAACAAAACAAAACTACCTATGTCAGCACTTATATCAGCATGAATACTCATATTCCTCAATTCACGCTTCAATCCTCCTATTGTATGTCTATATTGGTACTCTAGGTACCTAGCTAATCTCCCATCAGGCAGGATTGTTCACCTGCCCTTCTTTTGGGAATAAGTTTCTCTTCTGGTGGTATTGCAGGAGGATTTGTGCAACTTGGGACTCCATACCTCCTTTCCTAGAGGCTTACTAGGCAGTTCTTACCACTCAAAACCTCCACCACCCCTGCTGAGTTGGAGCACACCCTCTCTGCTCAAGGCCAATCTCCAACTGAACCTTATCAGTTAGGTAAGCGTGAAAAAGATGCCTTTGGAACTTGATTTCTAGTGTAATGCTGTGAGGTCACTGCTTAGTGTTCCCCAGCCAACACACAGCTGAAAACCATCAGTTCTAGTGTAACAAGCCTCCAAATAGTGTAAGTGCAATTGATGGAGTTCTGTGGTGCTAAAATACTTCCTCAGCAGCTGGCATTAGAAATAGCTCATCTTCCTGTTACAAAGTTTGAGTGATGTGGAATTATGAGCTTAGGCCTTCAAATTTGCGCAGAAATCCATGTTTCTCATGCAGGTGCCTACATGACTGCCCAGTGCATGCACAAGACTAAGTGCGCATGTGGCTATGTTGCACACGTAATTACTTATACTATTTCTTACCTGATAGAACCTGGGCGGTTATCAAGGTCCATATACTTTAGCATTATGAAGTACTAGGGAGGAAGCCCATCTGCAGATGAAATGATAATAAAATGTGAAAGTGGAGTGTGAACAAAACGTTAGTCTGTCACGAAGCTGCCTTTACCCCATCCTTAAAATATCATTTGCTGTATGGAAAAATACCTAGTGGAAGAATGACCTAAGGTGGGTAAGAAACACTGTTCCTCTGGAGCAGCAGACTGGAATGGCAAAAGATAGTTGTTCTGCTGTGCTGTGGTTGCTAGAGAAAAGAGTTTGAAATACTTTTGGTTTGGTTTGGGTTTTTTTTGTTGTTGTTAACCCTGGTGTTTGTAGCATAGACCTGTGGCTCTGCTCTCACAATTCCAGCACTGCTTTTTTGACTCTATCCCTGCTAGTCCCAGTACAGTAAAAGTTGAAATACTGTCTTTGTGCTTCTTGAGGAGCAGAAAGAGCCTGTATGGCTCTGGTGTGTATGTACATCTTTTTTTCCCAGGCTCTATTTTATAGGTGTATGTCCTGCCACTGAGCAGTGAAATTACAACATTCTGGGGCAATTATCAAATTTCTCTGTATGCTGTCTTTGAACAACTACTTCAGTCTGACTTCAGTTTTCTTCTGAAAAACATAATAGTCTGAGTACTGGTGCAAGAATTAGGTTGACAGATACAGAAAGTAGAAACTACACCATCACTGAGGTGACAGTAAAGCCATAAAGCCGTATTCTGCTTTGTTTGGTCAGGCACTTACATCTGTACAGGCTCTTGCTAAAGCTTGGAGCTTTCATGGGAAGTAGTAGGGTTGAGTCTCAGTTTATTTCACTTTAATCTAAAACTTACTTACTTCCAAGTGTCAAGTTACAGGCTGCCTCCTTGGCACATAAAGAATGACCAGCAAAAGAGGCCCTTCAGTATTAGCAACAGACTATAGAGTTTTCTTGGGCCTTAGCCACAAAATGGTAGGCCATCTTTCCATGTGGATAAATATGTATGTATGTTTCTAAACCCACACGTACATTTTAACCTGGCCTTCCAATGAATTTACTTGGTGTTAATACAGCATTCCTTTAAAGCTGTTGAAATGGTATGATTTTTATTTTGCTTTCCTCACAAGGTCCCTCATTACAGGTTAGCCTATAAAGGGTTCATGGTTTTAAAACCTTGCTAATTTTGGCATATTGAAGAGAGAAATCCTGTGACTGAAGATACCAGTTGTTCCCGAGTGTATGTCTTGCTCTCTCTCAAGCAGCACAACATACCAGTTTGATGTTGCTTCTCTGTTGAAAGTGCAGGAAAAAGCCTTATGTCTTCGTGTATCACCAAGTGTCATTCAGTCACTGATCTTGACACAAGTAGGGAACAGTAGTCCTGACACTGGTGGCTCATTCTTGTCGGTAGGAAGGTGAAGAGTTTGATAATTTCTTTCTCTTTTTTTAAAATGCACATTGATGAATTTTCTTTTCCTAGCAAAGAAGGTGAATGGAATAGACCCAGGAGGTGGTGGTGCCAGTGGTCAGCAGACACCTTTGTTTGAAACTTACTCTGACTGGGATAGAGAAATCAAAAGGACAGGTGCATCAGAGTGGAGAGTTTGTTCAGTCAATGAAGGTTATATGATATCTACTTGGTAAGTTTATCTTATAACACAAGTAGAAGAAAAGAAGGCAATTACATTGTCTTTTCCTGTCTCCTCTACCAAACCTTCCATTCTACCTAACTGTGCACTTCACCGCTTGAATATGCTGCTCTCTGGAGAGGCCCTTAGTCGGAAGATCCTTCTTACTTGCAGTGTTGTCATTGAAGGAAATAGCCTCTTTTGGCATCTGTTGCTTTCATGCTTTTGTACTTCCCTCTGAAGCATGTACATTTCTGAACAAGTAGATCTGAGCTGTACCAATGCTATGTAAGGTCATGCATACACATGGGACAGCCAGTTAGCACTGTAGCATTAGGGGCTGGTGTGTTACAGTTTAACAGAGTTGGTAAGACAGCATTGCCACAAGAGAAAAACTGATAAAATACATAGGAAAAAGTAACCTTTTCTATCCTGTTTTTTCCTCAAGCCTTCCAGAATATTTTGTGGTTCCATCTTCCTTAGCAGATCAAGACCTTAAGCTATACTCCTACTCTTTTATTGGGAGACGAATGCCAGTAAGTGTAGTCTTTATTCTGATACTGTCCTTGGTTGATGTACAGTATTATCTTACATGTCTGCCAGTTAACATAGCTTTATGTGTAGTGTTAAGAAAACAATGTCTATGGAGTAACACTAACCTGCATTGTTTTGGTATTTCTTTTCTGCCTTTTCCCCATATTAGTTATGGTCCTGGAATCACCCTAATGGGAGTGCCCTCGTTAGAATGGCCAACATTAAGGATGTCTTACAACAAAGAAGAATTGATCAAAGGTAGTAGTTATTCTTTACTCAGACGTGTAGCGACACAAGTGGTCCCTGTAACACACAACAGCAATTAGTAATTGAGAGGATACTTGCTTCATAATGTTGTAGTGCATTGGCTTTTGAGAAACTTCTTTGAATATAGTTCTGGCACAATTCCTGTTTAAGGTCCTCTTCAGTGTCAAATCCTGTGTAACTTCTGAAATTGTAAGGGATGGTTATTTTTTAGGCAGCTGGTCATTTAAGTGACAGAATTTACTGATAAAAGGATCAGACAGTCTTTTCTATTGATGTTACTGTAATACGACTTAGGTTGGTGCAGACTTTCTGATGATAAGGGGCTGGAGCACCTCCCTTACAAACAGGCTGAGAAATTTAGAGCTGTTCAGCCTGGAGAAGAGGAGCTCTGTGGAGACATAAGAGCAGCTTCCAGTATCTGAAGGGGGCCTACAGGGATGCTGGAGAGGGACTCTTCATCAGGGATTGTAGTGACAGGACAAGGGGGAATGGGTTAAAGCTAAAACAGGGGAAGTTCAGGTTGGATATAAGGAAGAAATTCTTTCCTGTTAGTGTGGTGAGATGCTGGAATGGGTTGCCCAAAAAAGTTGTGAGTGGTTCATCCCTGGCAGTGTTCAAGGCCAGGTTGGACAGAGCCTTGGGTGACATGGTTTAGTGCAAGGTGTTCCTGCCCATGGCAGGGGGTTGGAACTGGATGATCTTAAGGTCCTTTGCAACCCTAACTATTCTGTGATTCTAAGATACAGTAGAAAATATTCAGTTCCGTTTTTGGCATTGGGAAATACAGTTTTATAGATTTAGTGCCACAAAGCCCAGAGTATTTCTGGGAGATATTTGTCATTCACTCTCCTTAATGAAAGGTGAATGCATCTAGAACCTTTCATAAGTAGTTTACTAACTGGGTATTCTTTGTCCTTTATTTTAATTGGTAGGATGACTTTTTGTAGTAGTACAAACACTTGCATTGTGTGTGTTAGGCTGGAGCAATGAGTTTATTTGAAGCCCTGTCAAATTTTGTGGCTTTATAAACTTCATACTGTTCTGTTTCTATAGCATACCTAAGTCTTACTAAAAATGTGGAAAATTAAAACTTAAATAGAGCTATTTAACTGTGAGTCAGCATCAGATTTTCATTTCCCAGACATGTTGTTTTAATGACCCAGCATTTCATTTTTTTGTTCTATAACTAGCAGATACCAAAAATCTGTGAGTCAGAAGTTCTGTGGCAGGAGCAATGTACCTCCTGAACATAAGCTAGAAGATAAATCAGGTGCATGTTTTATGTGGTTTCAGTTGTTTGCAGCTATATTTCTTGAAAGATGGTTTATTTCCTCTCCAATAATAGAATGGCTGATTCTTTTTTCTTACTTAGGATTTGTAATGCAATAACTCGAAGCCATCCCCTTAGAAGTGATGTTTATAAATCTGATCTGGACAAGAGTCTCCCCAACATCCAGGAAATCCAGGCTGCACATGTCAAACTCAAACAGCTGTGTGTTAATGGTATGCAGGACTGTCCTCCCTTCATGATGGGTATTTTCCTGAAATACAACAAATTCTAAAAGGTCTGGCTCACAGGAATGGATGTTTGAAGTTATTCTGCAATGTAATTATTTTCCTTGTTGCAGAGCCCTTTGAAGAAACTGAAGAGAAGTGGCTATCTTCACTGGAAAATACTCACTGGCTAGAGTATATTAGGTTTGTACCATTAATAGATTGGTGATGGTTAACGAGATGTAAAAATACTTTCACCAGTGTAAATTAGTAGTAAATCAGTTGAAGGATTCTCTGAGTTAACATATGAGTGTGGTAAATCTGGATATCCCAGATATTTTTTCCTTTAGACTGACTCTGTTGTACTAACTGTTGTATCACTCTCTTTTTCTGTCTAGATCCTTTCTTAAACATTCTGCTGAGCTTGTATATATGATGGAGTGCAAGCATGTTTCTGTAGTTCTACAAGGTAATGCAACCATGGCATGCTGTAATTGTTTGCATTAGTACGATAATGTAGATAAACACCCTCAGCATCACTTTTAAGTGGTTTAAGCATTTGAGAAACTAGAAAGGAAAAGAGTTTTGTTATGCATCTGAACTCTAGTATAGTCCATAGCATCAAAGGCATGTGTCATTTCATATTTTTTAGTCTGATAATGGTATGATAGAATTAAAACTTCAGGATGAACTTTTGTTCTCTGTTAATTGGGCTCATGCTCCCTGCATAAGCAGTATCAGTTTCACCCAGAGGACTATAATACAGGAATATTTCTCTGAGAGTGGCTGCTGTTGGGTAAGTGTAAACATGTTCCAGAAGAGACAAGACACTCAAAAACTTCCTCCTGCAGTGATCAGAAAACTGTGATTTCAGTCATTTTCACCAAAGCTGCTCAGCTGGTGTCGCTCACTCTGCCCATAGAATGGCCTTCCAAAACCTGCTTCAGGGGGGAAAATCTGTCGACAATTTCCAGCAACATGAACACCCTCCTTGTCAGTGCATCTTGGTTTAAGTACCAGGCGTTTGGTGGGTTTTTGTTCCTGATGAAAGCACTGCTGTGCTGGATGCTGCAGGAACCAATTACAGCAGCACAAGGCAGGTTTTGAAAGAAATTAAAAGAAAAACGCTGGAACTAGTTGCCACTTTTTGCTCTTTGAGATCTAATTGTGTGTACATGCATCTATACCTTATGTATTTCATGCACTGTGTATGTTATTCACAGAGGAAGAAGGTCGGGACCTGAGCTGTCTTGCTGCTTCACTCATTCAAGTCATGCTGGATCCCTATTTTCGAACTATTGTTGGATTTCAAAGCCTAATCCAGAAGGAATGGGTCATGGCAGGGTATCAGTTTTTAGACAGGTGTAACCACTTAAAGAGATCTGACAAAGAGGTAAAAAGGAATTGTGTTTGTATGTGATAACAGCACCTGGTTAGTACTGGCCTGAATGTTTATTCATGCACAAAAAGCTAAAGTAAAAGTATTTTTAATGATTTCAAATCTCATGAAACTGGTGTCAGAGAAAATGAGTCTTTGTTCAGGACAGAGATCTGTTTTCTTTTTCCTCTGTAGCCAAGTGAGAATCAACACAGCATCCAATGTTGCTGGGTTGTTCTGTTTTCAGTGTTACTTGTGAAGAGGTCCCACTGTTACAAATGCTAGCACAGCATTTCAAATTGAAAGAGAAAGGGGTAAGGAGTGGGATTGGAGGTGGTGGTCTGCTTTGGTTTTGGTGGTTTGCTTTGTTTTACCAAGCAGAGGAATAGAGGGTAGCACCGTGCTTGATTTTCAGTATTTCCAGCTAATCTTATTTGGCCTCTTCATTGCAAAGGAGAGGCTTGTAATTGCAATTGGAAGATTAGAGGAGCCCCGGTCAGCAGCCTTCTCGAGGGACAGTTCCCAAGAGATAAAAACCAGAGTAAAAAAGATAAGTGATATCCCCAGAGAGTGGAGCCAACAGACAGACTGAGGTCACAGCACTAAGTGGAGAAAACAAATGAAGGGATGAAGAAACTGAAATACCAAGGGGGAAGGATAATGAGGAAGCAAGTGTTTTGACCCTAGGAGAGGATATACAGGAGAGTGAAATGGGGAAGAGGAGAACACTTCTAAAGCTTTATATAAATGATAGCTTAGGCTTCTGCCATTCATGGGTCACAGTGGAAAGCGCTAGAAATTGTAGTAAGAAATTAACGTGGTTGAATCGTAAGCTCTTCAGTCATGTCAAACAAGAAGGAAGTATATACACTGAGTAAGGAAGGCCCATACAGCACTAATGTGGAAACTGAGGGATTAAAGCAAATGGCAGAAAACATTTTTTGCAGCTGCTTGAGCAGGACAGAGCCCAGGAAAGAACTGACAGGCTTCTTAGAGGCTTCTTCTTGGAAGGTAACTCTGAGGAAGCCAGATGACATAGTGTCGTGGTTTAAATCCAGTTTCTACTACCCCCAGTTTTTCTTTCTCCCCCTTCTTTCTCCCCGCTCCCAGGAGGGATGGGGAGGAGAATCAAAGGAATGCAACTCCCATGGGTTGAGATAAGAACAGCCCAGTAACTAAGGTGTAACACAAATCACTGCTGCTACCACCAACAATAATAATGATAAGAAAATAACAAGGGAAGAGAGTATGATACCACCCGCCGAAAATGAGCCCGACCGGGAAGTGTGCGTGTCCTTCTGGGGTAACTCCCCGGGCATGACATGCTATGGTATGGAATACCTCTTTGGCTAGCTTGGGTCAGGTGTCCTGTCCCTGCTTCCCCATGGCCTCCCCTCCTCCCTGGCAGAGCGTGAGACTCGGAAAGCCCTTCATCAGAATAGACATTATTTAGTGACAACTGAAACCATTGGTATTATCAGCTATGTTCCCAGGGAGAGTCAAAACATAGAAACTGCATCAGCTACTAAGAAGGAGAAAAATTGACTGCTACTGCTAAACCCAGGACACAAAGTTGCTTGTGAAAGTAGCTAAACAGAAATGCAGGGTATTACAGGTGCATAAAATCCTAAAAGATGCAAGTCTCCAACTAGTTTACTGTGTTGAAGAATGTACCAGAGGAATAGTTAAATACCCTAACGGAGCACTAACTGCAGAGGAATCAGTATGACTTGGGAAAAGCTTCAGCCAAATCTAACAAATCTCTCTTCTCTTTTCGCAGTCTCCTTTGTTCTTGATGTTTCTTGACTGCGTTTGGCAGCTGCTAGAACAATACCCAGCAGCCTTTGAGTTTTCCGAAGTTTACTTGACTGTACTGTACGACAGCGCACGCGTATCACTGTTTGGCACTTTCCTCTTCAACTGTCCTCATCAGCGAGTAAAGGAGAGCACTGTGAGTAGGAAGCATTACACCTCCTTTTGACCCAGGGGACTTCAGCATGCCCCTCTGGAGATAACGTCCCCTCTAACTGCTATTCTTGTGCCTTATCCAAAATGTCAGACTGTTTGGGGCAGAATACTCGGCTCCGCAGGTGAATATGCTCAGAGTAAACTTTCAGGTGATCTTTGCACAGACTAATACATAGACTAACTATTGAAGAAGAAAGTCTGCAGAAGCTTTTTACTCTTTACCAGAAAAGCATGGTTGCAGTACATCATAATTTGTACTCCCCTAGGAAACAGATTTGCATCTGGAACTAATGAAGTAGAATGATCCATAATAAATAGCATTTCATGCTCAAGCAGACTTTGAAACCTCTTGACATTAATTGTTTCAATGGTTGAAAAAGACTGTGATGCTCAAATAATAATGCACATTGAAGGTGTGTGGAAAACTGAACACTGTGTTTTGAAAACTGGAGTTTATCAGAGCTGCATGTAGAAAAGATTTGATGGCTGATAAAAATGTAGTTATTTTATTCACTGTTTTCCCCTGAGAGTTGTGAGGGGGCTGCTAGTGGTTGTCTCAAAACAAGAGTTTGTGGGGTTCAGAGTAAACAAACAATTAAGTATCACTGAAAAGTAAATTGTGCTCAGTGAGCATTAGTCCTGCCTCTGCATTACTCAAATGAAATCCAGGGTACAGCTGGTTTCTCCAGCAGCCACCTCTACATTACATCCCTGCTGTTCTCTGCCCAGTAATTATGCACTGCTTTGTAATGCAGGTCTGTGAATAAGCCTGTTTTCTTTGATTTTAACATGCCTGAATGTTAACTTCTTGCAGGAGTTTGCCATAAGCAAAAATATTCAACTGGGTGATGAGAAAGGCCTCAAATTTCCTTGTGTTTGGGACTGGTCTCTTCAGTTTACACACAGGGATCGCCTGCTCTTCCACAACCCTCTGTACATTGGAAAGAGTGCACCCTGTGTACAGAATGGAGCTGTGAAGACCTTTAAACGCTCAAAGGTAACTATACTGATATCTGCCTTCGACTGGAGTGTTTCTGTGCTTAAGCATAATGCTCTAACATTTACAGTTCCATAGTGTTGCACACGCTTAGTTTAGCACTAGGAACACTGATTCTCTTAGCTTCCCAGCCTAAAGAAATGATTTTCTGTGGAAGATGTAAATTGTTGAGCCATGTGTTCCAGGACATGTTCTGATAGAGCTGAGCTCATTGCCAATGTCTGCATTCTTTCACCTATGGAAAAGTGCTGATGTGCCACTTTTTTCCCCTGGGGTTGTCAGCTTTTTTCAGTGAACACTGAGCAATTCAGTGACCCAGTGTTTTAGAAAGTCTAGAAAACAGATGTATTTCTATGCAGAGGCCACTGGTGGTCCCAGTGTTTGCCCCATGAGCTGTGCAGTAGTGACTCAGGCTCAGAACTCTGGAAAGGTCACATCATTTCTCTGGATGGTGCATCCTAGCAGCTCAGGGGAATCTGCTGCCCCAGGGAGCTTAAACCTGGAGAATTACCAGTGTTTATTTTCTGCAGAAAAACTACAGCTCCACGTTACGAGGTGTACCCCCAGCACTAAAGAACGGAATCATCAGTGAGCAAGAGTACCTTCCAAGAAGAAACTCTCTGATACTAAAACTGAAACCGGACTTTCTCCAGCACACAGAGAGTCCGACTGGCAGTATGGAACAGTACTTCAGAGACTGGTTTGCAAAGCCTGTTGATTTGCACGGTGTGATCCTACCCCGTGTCTCTGGAACACAAATAAAACTGTGGAAACTCTGCTACTTCCGCTGGGTTCCTGAGGCCCAGATTAATCGTGGTGGCTCCATCACTGCTTTCCACAAAGCATCTTTGCTGGCAGATGAAGTAGACATGTTAAACCGGAGTCTTCGGCAGTACAAAAGCAACTCTTCTTTGCACAGCAGCTGCCTGGAACTGGATCAAAGCAGGATGTACTTCAGAGCAAATGGTTTAAATGACACCTCTGGGGCCCCAGACTTTCTCTCCTCCTCATTCCCATTTTCTCCTATAGGGAACCTCTGCAGACGGAGCATCCTGGGAACACCTTTAAGCAAATTTTTAAGTGGTGCCAAAATCTGGCTATCCACTGAGACACTTGCAAACGAAGACTGAGATGTTGTGATGGTTTAAAGTTGTAGGGAAAATAGAGCCTATCACTTTGTCTTTTCTAAGTTAACACTGCTAAATGCGGCATTGAAAGCTGTAATAATTTTTCTATACAAACATGACGTAAGTTTTGCACAGATATTTAAAAGCAAAGCAGTCATGCTTCAGATCGCACACGTTTGTCTTCAGTAGTTGTCACCTGCTAGGGCTGCTGGTCCTGAGTTCCTCTGTGGTTTTGTGGTTTGGCTCATTCTAAGCAGTGGAGCAATTCATTAGCTAACTGAAGGGCTTGGTGTGGTCATGCATGAGGGGTCTGCTCAACAGATCTGTATTCCAGATAGTGAATGATGTGACTGTAGTGTCAACAGCTTGGCAGGTCAGAGTTCAGTGCAGGGGACACAGTCTGACAGCTGAAACCTGGGAACAGACTGCCTCCTCAGGAAGAACACTTCCATGTGGACATACAGACATACCCACTAATGTTCTGTGACTTGGTCACCCTACATAGGTGTTAATGCAGTGTGTATCCAGGGAGTGTGCACTCTCTTTTCTTTCTCTCCCCAAAATGTATTCATTAACAATTACTCAGATCTGTGGTCTTTCTCATGAGCTTGACTTTAGATTATAGGAATCAACTTCAGGGCGATGCACTGTTAACCTTAAAACATTTACTGTAGAACTGGTTTTGTAGTAGCTTTAGAAGTGCCTTTAATTGAGAGGAGACAGCAGCAAGATTACTCTAATGCAGCTTACAGCCCTCCCCTCACCCCCCAACTTTTTACAGTAGGTTGATAAGGTAAGTTTTTGTTCCATCCCCCACCTCTCCCTACCCTTTTCTGGAAGTAACAGAAGGGCAGATTCTCCAGGAAGTTTTTCCTCTTAAAGGTTAAGCTCTTTTTTTATATAAGCACCTCCAATACTTAATATTAAATCCCTGCCCACCCTCTCCTGATTCTGTGGTAGGACAAACATGCTTTCAGCAGAATTCATACTGAAGCCATGCTGGGTTCCAGGCAGGCTCCAAGCAGAGCTGTTGTCACTTGTAAGCAGGTGCTGGAGGAAGAGTGATTAGTGGTGCCTTCTTTTTGCATACATGCGTGTCCGTATGGACAAAGCAATGGGCAAGCACTGTTTGAGGGAATTAAGTCCAACAGCCTCCCTCTGCTTAATGCAGCAGCCTTGTCTTTGCTCTAAAACCTTTTGCATGATACCTCTCCCCTAGATGTGATGCCAGAAGACCCCTCACATTTCAAAGGGAGAAAAGCAAGAGTGTAAAGTATACTGGGGGG
>NDXB01000274.1:246149-279741 GCA_002631895.1 Agapornis roseicollis
CGGGGGGGAGGGAAGCGGCCCCTCACCGCGGGGGGGAGAAGGGTGGACCAGCAGTGCTGTATTTTCTGCACCTGATTTCTGTGTAAAATACAAATGATACTGAACCAACACTGAGCCACCATTCAGGTGTTGACTCACAAGTTAAGGCACTGAGGACCTTACATGATAAACTAGAAGCTATTCTCAGCTATCAGGGGGAAACAAAGAGGCTGTGTGATGATAAAGCGCAGTATGTTAGAGTTAAAAAAAGGCAGGGAGGGGTGGGGTGTGGAGCTCTTTGTACAACCAGGCTGGTCTGCAGCACAGCATAAATTGCAGTGTGGGGTTTGGACATCTAAGATGCTCAAGTATTTAATTTAGAGGAGGTGCATCTGGAGTGGCCGCAGAGATGCAAGCTTTGTGCTAAAGGAGCCCAGTGCCTGCAGGACCCTGCTTCCCCAGGCTTCATGCCTGCCCTGCAGAGCTGCAAGGGCACCAGGTTTGGCAGGGGGTGAATGGCAGGTTCGTGGGGAAGGGGAGGGGGCAACTTCCTTTTTAACCAGCCAACCCCCCAGATTTGTTCTCTATGCAAAGCAACTGTGTGTGCACGTCTGCGTGTGGACACATCCATGTATGTTACAGCATAATGCCAGGTTGGTTCTGATCAGCTGCTTGCGAGGAAAAAACATGTATTCACCTCAATTGCCTAATTATGCTGCAAGATGGTTTGAGCATGTGAAATGGTCCACAAACCAGGTGTTCATTTACACGCTTGCTGGAGCAGACATCTGCTTGTTCAAGTCATTATTCAACTGTTGGTGTTAGTTTGCTTTTGTGATTTCTTTCTCCCCCATTAGCTTCTTGCCTTCCCTGGCCTGATACTTGACTAAAAGACCTCAACATGTGTGCTCAGTGGCTTTTGGTACCAAATTTTTCCTTTTTAAACT
Organism: Agapornis roseicollis; assembly: GCA_002631895.1. Lineage (NCBI taxonomy): Eukaryota > Metazoa > Chordata > Aves > Psittaciformes > Psittacidae > Agapornis > Agapornis roseicollis. The sequence continues at coordinate 247,076 of NDXB01000274.1, forward strand.
TACAGTTAAAAATACAGTGTCTTTATTTTTTTCCCCCTCCTCCTTAAAACTTTGGTTTAAAGGTACCAAAACTGTAAATAAAAAACTGCTCCTCACAAGCAGCTGGTGGAATACAAAAGTAGAATGAATGTTTATAGGCTAGTACCCTTTGGGGGAAATGGGTACTGTATTGAAACAGGACTGTCTTTTGTAAGAGATTTCAGACATTTTTACATTTCAGTTCTAAGATGTGTACAGATGCTGCAGATGGTCTGTATTTTATATATGGGGTATGGGAGGGGGATAAAAGTAATATGCCTTTATAATAAACAAAACCTGTCTAAATATCAATTTGCCAAACAGACTTATGAAGAAATTTTACAGAGATCAAAAAGAGGAGCTTGAGGAGCAGAGGCCATGCTGGCCACAAACTGGGGGGGACAGGGAGGATGGGGAGCTGTTTTGCATTGGGAATGAGCACCAGATCCTGCCTCCAAGTCTGAGGCACTGCCCGTGCCTGTGTGTGTGATTCTCTGAAGTTATTGGCTTGTTTGAATTTGCTTTTTGAAAGACAGGTATTAGATGTTAACTCTCCAATCTGCACAGTTGCCTTACCAATAGTCAGTAGGGACTGCTTTGAACCGGTCTTTGGTAACTTTCAAAAGCAATTTTTGGGTGTTAATACGTATCTTTAACTTCTCTGTACAGAGTACTGACACACAAATGTATATATGTGTGTGTATATATGTACACATGTTCAAACTTTTATTTCTATTCACCATTTAAAGCAACATCCTGTTAATGCCATCCTGGTGTTGCAGGAGTAGAACAACTACCAAGAAGCTTCTTTCCTTTGTCTGTGTCTAGAACACATGCACTATTTTGGCTGTTACTGGCTGTTCTATCGTGACTTCTGTACTACACTGTAAACTACATGGGGGGACACAGAACACTGATTAAAGTGTCCCTCCAGTGTCATTAATTACTGCACAATAGAGCTAATTGTAGACTGCATCCTCATGGTAGTGCAGCAATTTTCACCATGTTCTGCCATGCATCAGAGACACTGCTTTCATTCCAGAAACACATTGAAAAGTGTGTGTTGGTATGTGTATGTATGCCCAGGCCTGCACGTCTGTTCACTGTGCACTGCCTGCAATACCACTCTGAAATCAAATGCCTTGTATCTTTAATGAAAATGTAGCAAGGGGGGCAAAGGTTTTGGCAAACTCTCAGATGGGAAGATCCTTAAGACCAAAAGATTTCTAACTCATATTTAAGCAAAGGACAAAATCTTAAATTTGCCTCTAACAAAGAGACAGAAATCTGTACCTCAACCCGCTGTAGGCAGTAGGTTCCTAATGCTGTTGCTGTGATGGTTTAGAGCTCACTATTTCAACTGAAAACTAAAACCTTTGTGCCTGATAATGATATATTGAGTAAAGTAGCAGTGCCAGGACGATTATAAAATCCTGATGCTGACTTGTGAATGTGAATCAAATTAGACTAAATAAAAGTTCATACCTTTCCACAGTGAACTTCAGGCCATTTGTTTACTTCCTTTAACAAAAAAAATACAGCTGGGGGGTGTTTACTTTTTCCAAGAAAAAGCAGGAACACCGTGCTCTAGGAAGAGGATTCATAGAAAAGCTGTGCAAATGATCTTAATTTTGCACTATGTTCTAGTACAGTGTCTGCTGTTTATGTGGTAAGCAGAATTTCTGCCACCAGGAAAACTTACTCAGTATGAGAATGAAGACTGCAGAGTTGGCCCGTGTGTTAAAGCTGAGACAAACCCACAGGATTTGGGTGTCTTAAAAGAGAACTGATCCTTTTGGTTCCGTTTCAGCTGACTGACTTATTTCCGAATGAGGAAACACATCAACTCATGTGGGGCAAAACTGACTGTAACCAATGCCATGCTGTGCAGGGGTGCAGTGGTCTTGCACCGAACAACTCCTGTCTACTACCAGAAATATTTCCCCTTTGCACAGGAAATACAGATGTTGATGGCAGAAAAGAGGCTGTTACACACATTATCCTTTCATATAGAGCAGCACATTAAAAGAGCGTTTAAGAAGAAAAACAGTGTTATGCCTTGTTTCATGCCATCACTGACCACCTCTACTTTTTATATTAAACTGACAAATTGAAATGCAGAATACAAAGCAGGGACAGCTGGAGAACAATGCTTGCTGGTCCTGACAAGCCTGGAAAGGCAACTTGCACCTTGCAAGGGAACCTGGACAACATGATGAACTCGGGCTCCACAGGGGATCAGGACTTGATGGTTTTGTGGAGGATGTTCTTGGTGTATGACTGCAGCTGTTTTTCTCATTCCTGGGCAAACCCCCAGGTTACCTGTCACAAAGTTAGTTCTCAGTAGTGAAGAGAAGAGAAAGGCTTTGTTCCTTTGAACACAGTGACACACAGTACATAAGTACAGCAAGTCACACTGACAGTCTTTGCCATTTCTAGAATGTGTTGTACTAAACCCAACTACAGGAATGTTGCATGAAACCAGATTTTCATAAGAAACTACTTTTAATAAGCAGCAGGCAGTGGTGCATGTGTGGTGCCAGTTCCTTTAAAATCACCCAAGTGCTCCAGAGCTCTGTTACTACCCAAGGCGTTTACTCTTGCCTCCAGTGGCTTGCACATGACACACTTCTACTGTTGCACCCAACTTCTTCAGTTCACTCAGCCACATTATCTGCTTGTGGGACAGGCGATCATTGGGACCCTTCACTTCCACCAGCTACAAAGGAAAGTGGATGATTGATTACTAGTGTGCCTGTGGAGGAACTAAAAGATCATTAGCTCCTGCAGGCTTATGTAAATATTCTTTTATGGTTGTTATTTGCAACAAAAATAATACAGATTTGGCACAACAGAAATCCCAGTGAGGGCTAAACTATTAACCCATATTCCAAAGTTTAACTTTAAGAATGAAATTTATATAGTACATATCTGCCAGAACACAGGCAAAGGCACTGGTGAATGAAGATAGATATCACATGTTCAAAAACTGATCCTCTGCAACCTCACCTGTTCCAGCTGATACTGACAAGAAACGTAGATGTTCTAGAGAACTAATTCCAGCTACTCAGCTCTGGCTTATAAATCCATGACAAATTGCTCCAGCAGCTGAGATGCACAGTAATCTTATGGTACCTGTTCCACTACCAGGCCAGACACAATCAAGGACTGTTTGCTCAATTTCTGTGGCAGAGACACAATTGTAGTCTCATATATTCAAGATTCTATGTAAGTGGAGGCATGAGCACCCCTTGTTAACAGCAGCCAGAAAGTCTACAACTGATGGGTACAATTGCTTTCAGCAATTTTAATTATTCTACAACAATACCTTGCCACCTCTTGTTGTTTCTCATTGTGCCCATTAAAGTTACAGTAAAATGTGATGACACGGCAGATAAACAACCACCCCCTGCATGCCATAGCTGCTGGGCAGATGAGCAGCAGGTTCAACACCACCACAGCAGGATAATACAGTTTGTATAGGTCCAGGTTTTACACCTGAGGTAAGATCATGGACACAGCGCTCAGCTCATCTGCTCTACCTTGAAGTGCTGGGTGTGAGTGCTCCACACGACCAGGTCGGGCAGTCCCGCGCGGCAATGCCGCAGATCCCTGGACAGTCGCTGGAAAACACCGCTCAGAAACCTTCCCCCAAGGCAGGAGACGAGGCTCTGTAAGAGAAGTGCTGAAAGCTGCCTTACTTTTAACTTTAATTTCCTGTACAGCCACTTCCTGACACTCACAAGAACATTCTAGGGCCCATCTCAGCTTTTTGTTTAGTCTTGTGTAACAAGAGGCTTAAGTAGATCTTATCTACAGTAACTTCCCTCCTCTGTTCCCAGCTACTGTTGCAGGAAAAGTGACCAACATATCAGAGTCACAGTACTTGGGATGAGGGAGCATTGTGCTTATGTCCCCAAGCAATTCCTTCCCTTCCCCATCAGTCATTGCTCAGTGCTTTGCTATAAACTGCCAGTTAACAGCAAGCCTAATCAAATGAGTGCCCAATTCTGGACAACAGTTCCTCACCTGAACTTGCTGGAGGGAACTGAAACGCCCCCAGCTAACTAGTGCTGCTGCTTTTCCCTCCTGTGCGGTCCACACGTCAGCAATCAACTTTGCCAGTGTCTCTGAGGAAGCTGTCTGCAGCTGATGAAGGCTGGCCTCAATGACATCCCTCCTGTTCTCATAGAAGCTGTCAGTGTATAAATCCAGGGGGAAGGTCTGCATAAAGAGATGAACAGATCTCTGAGGAGCTGCCAGCAAAGCAGTAACTCCAAGAATGACAATGCCCTACTTCATATTCTCCCATATTCTCCTTAACTACAAATTCACTCCAACAAACACTGACTCAATTTAACATCAACATGGCCACCACATAAACCTTTATTAAACAGGAAAAGATCTGCATTTATTTTACCATCCAGTGCCAGTGCAACAAACGCTGGCCACATCCTAGCCCCGTGTGCTGCTGGTTTTTAGTTAAAAGCCACAAGTCCACCTGGAATCATGAACCTGAGGGTACGACAGGGACCTGCTGGGGTGAGTGCAATGCCGCTTCCTTGGCTGTGTCATTGATAAAAGAGGAGGGAAGATCCCACAGGCATGATGGTGTTGGGGTAGTGCAGGTGGGATGCAAACAAAGCTGAGCTCAGAAATGTGAATTCCCTTTAAAGGCTCCTGAGAATATAGATATTTTTTTTTTCTTTTTTTTTTTTTTTGTTGTAATGGAATGCATCATCTTCAAATGAGCTGAGCAATGTTCAGGTACAGCAGTATTCTTCCACTGGAAACTTTGCCTAAGGACTTCAGATATAGGACACAGGCATTTCGCCAGATGAATCCCACCCTATCTGACAGTCAATCTAGACCCACACAGCAATTAGTTCCCAAGGAGCCCTTTAGCAACAAGCCCAATATAACAAATAATAATAAAACCAAGCAAACACCAAGATCTGCCTGCAAAGACCTTCAGAATAAAATGTTAATCTAAACCCAAATATAATTCCACATGGTTTCAGTCTTTAGCAATGGGTAAAGAAATTCTCTAAAGAAAGCTTTACAAACCTGGTAGGAATTTCTGAAAACATCGGGTATGCCATCCATGAAAATGATATCCCACATTAGAATACCATAGAGTGTGATAAACGTTGAGCCTTCTCCATGAATACCTAAAGAACAAAATTTAATAACAATGGAAACATTAATTTCTACAGCAGTCTCATAGGAAGAGGTACTAAATCATCATGATCCAAACAGAAACGTACCAGGCTCAGATGTACACACACCTGAAGTCAATATATAAGAATGTTACAGCATCAAGTTCCAAATGCACTTTATTACTTCACAATTTGCTTTCTACTTCCAGGTTAGTGGCCTTCCCTGACAGGATAAAATTACTGTGCCCTGTCACAAATACAGTTTGGTGTTTAACAATTTTTAATACATAGTTTAAAACACTTACACTAAAAAGTAATATATTAATAACAAAATGTTTATATGAATCTGTTTTATATATAAACAAATGCATACATACGTACATGGAGCTGTATATATATCTATACATGTATGTGCTGCAAAAAGCAATCACTCACTGCCAGGAGACCAATGCCCAGCCAGTGTACTAAAAATGTAATACATTAATAACAAAATGGCTGTATACATAAAAACATTTTCTAATAAACCTATATATATATACACATACATGTACGTGTATTCCTGTATGTGTATGTACACATACATGTATGTATGCTTATCTGTGTGTACTGCACATGTACTATATATATTTATTTATAAGCACTTCAGTAACACTGGTTAAGCACTGCTCTGCTGGTGGTGAGTAACAGCTTCTGCATCATCTCTATTTTTATCCCTGTTACTTACTAAATTGTCTTCATATCAGCCCATTTTTTAAAATGTAGATGTATACAATTAACAAACACACACCTATATATATATACACACATGTATATACATACATATATAAATGTGTAAATTAATTTATATATATGTACATGAACATATATGTATCTGTACATACGTATATATGCATATATAGACATATACATGTAAACATACATATACATACATACATATATATACCTATACATGTATATGTATACATATAAACACATATAAAAATCAATTATATATGTAAATATACATGTGTATATCTATGTATATAATGTGTATTAAACTTTTTTTTATATACTTATGTGTGTATAAGTGTATCTATATATATATATATGTATATACTTTAGTCTGTGGTGTCCCTGCCCATGGCAGGGGGGTTCTAACTTGATGATCTTAAGGTGCTTTCCAACCCTAACTAGCCTATGATTCTGTGCGGTCCATATATAAGTGTGTGTATGTATACACACACACACACACATATAAAAAATAGTTAATGCATTTATATATAAACACATATCTAAATTAAATACATTTGCATATGTACATATGTATATGGAATATTTATTATATAATAATTTATATTATATGTACATCTAATATAATTACACTCCTTAAATGACATTACTACCCTAACAAATAAAAGAGCTGTTCACTGACAAGAAAGGCAAAGTGAGTGCTTTTCTATGGAGATAAAGAAGAAACACTGGGGCTTTTTTTATTTTCTTTTGAAACATGAAGGCAGCAAGTAGGGACCAGAAAGTGGGTTAGGTTGAAAATACACATTAGAACATTTTGGTAAGGTAATTAAGTTTTAGAGCCATTTAGAACAGGATGAGATTAAAAACTAGTCTAATGGAATCAGCTAAAACTGGCCTGTTAACTGAACTGCTTTGTAAATTGCATTCTCTGTAAAAACACTTCTCTGTAAAAATACTTCTCTGTAAAAACAAAAATGTTACTCTTACCCTGATCAAAACCATTCTGCCTGTAATGTGTTAACGCCAACTCCTCAACTGAACACATGACTGTGGATACACTGATGTCTTTGCCTCCTTCTTCATCATGAATATCCTCCATTAGAAATACAGATTTTCCCATTCCCGTCTGAGGGCACATCTTTCCTTTGATTGTAACCTGAACATGTTAAAAGAGCTAGTTACTTTGCAGCATTGCATTTAAAAAGCTTTGGCCTAGGTAGTTAAATCCCTCCTAAAACACTCTCCTCCTTTTCAGTTTTCTTAAAATCAGAAATAGACTTGTTTCCAAATATCAACTGAACAAAATTCAACCCGCCAGTCCTTTGACATCATTGTTTAGCTGTTAGAAACTGGCAAATATTTCAGGAAAAAAAGTGTAGCAAAAAAGCTGAGCAGATCGAAATACAGTATTTTGATATGTAGGACCAGGAAAGAACAACACAGATGACGGAGGAGACCCATGCTGGACTGAGAAAAAGATACAGGGAGATATGTGATGACAAGACCAAGACAGTGAGGCCCTGCTCTGACTTTGCCCAGAGACAATCATGTTTGCAACAGTAGGGAAAAGAATGAGTTCAAAACCCCCCCATTCCAATACGATGCAGGTGCATAATTTTGCATATTTGCAGAGTATATATTTAGAGTGCAAAACTCCCAAAGGTTACTAAAAAACCCTGCATTTTTTGAGCCATTAAACTCCTGGTGACAACATGCTCAGGTTACTATTACCTTTTCTAAAACACACAGAACCCCTGGCCTGAAGACACCATAGGTAGTGCACTGATTTGATCAGACTCTTCAAACAGAAAGGTTCGGAGTGTTGCTGATAAATTAGTAGAGTTTAGAGCTGATCAGCTTCGTAACACATATTCAGTAAAGCAATGCAAACTACATCACTGTACAGCTGACTAATTCCAGCTAAGAAGCTGACCCTTTACTAATGAAGTACAACTATTTGTTTACAAGAGGCTTTTGTTTTAGAAACACATCTGTATTCATTTTCCTGTGGCACAAGTAAGTCAGAGACTGGTACACAGCACATAGCAACAGTCTCTCAGATTATTTTTTACTGTCAGGAGAAAAAAAGTCCACCTGCAACTGCACTTACGTGTGTCACATCCTGCACAGGTATGGCTGGCAGATCATGGAGCAGGCATCTGAACTGCTTGCAGCTTGGTGAGTCTCTGATTCTTAGGCCCCGCTGGTAGAGAGACAGCCTATGCCCAGTACGTACAAATGGGTCTGCCAGCCCTTTTCTGATGCAGTCAATGGCCTTGCAAAGAGCAACGTAACAAGCAATAATTTAAGAGCTATGCACATCTATCTGTCCTTACTAAGCCTGAAAGACAGAACTGATTTAAGAAGCACAATAATGTGAAAGCAAAAAACAGCATATAAGATAGTGCCCCCCTTTTTATGTAGGAATTTCTAACTAGTAACTAACATTTTACAATAGCAGGCTTCTGGATTCACATTTGCACTGGTACAGTAAAAAAGGAATTACTATCTACTTGTATTGATCAATGTAAGATTAAGGAAATGTAAATTCTACATAACTGACCAGAAAAAGGAAGTTGGTTCTAAGGTATACCAGTTTATAGTGTTCTTAAGCCAGTTTCTTAACAGCACATAATATGGAATAGAAAGACAAGATCAGTTGGGTATGTACATACAGAACAAACTAGAGACCAATACACTACTGCACTGAAGAAAATCTGGGGTTAAATATGGACTCCAAAAATTAATTCAAATCATGGTTCTGACATACTCTCTGTGACTTGAGGAAAGCACTTTGTCACAGTTTGTAAACAAGGAACTAACTCTTCCTTTGCACAACTTCTAATTCCAAAATTGGAAAAAACCTTGACACAGGGGTATAAGACGCAGAAGAGACAACTGCAGACACTTGACAGCTTATGATATTATTTCCTCTTAACAGATGTAGAGAATTAAAATGCAAAACAAAATACAAGCATTTTAACCCCAGTTCCCCCACGTACTTCCATGCAGGTCAATCAAGGATGAGGGTAAACTCAATATTCAACTTCTTAGGAGAAACTGGTTGCCTGACCCTGGAATTCCTACCAGTACCTGCATTTTTAGGAGGGCCTACCCTTCTGTTCTTCCCATACAAAGTATTTTTAAAACTGTTTCAGACAATGACTGCAATGTCTCCAGCTTTATACCATGCAGTTGCGAAGGTACCTTCTTAGTGTTTTTCAAGTGCTGATGTAAATTCAGAGCTAGGCGATCCCACCATCGCCCTCTGCTGTCAGTGCAATACACATCCTGCGACAGAAGAGTCTGCAGCTCCTCCACCGCTTCCTGCAGCAACAAGATTGTATCTTTATTAACAAAGTTAGAAAACCAAGTTGCAGTTTCATTACACAATTAGCTTGCCACTCTCCCTTCTAATTACCGGATACTATAAAAATTTATCTCTGCACAATTCAAACCCCATTTGTAGTTCAGCACCCACTGTATTCAGGTGAATGGATATATCTTAAAAACTCTAGAATATTTTTATATAAATTTAAATGTTATCTGCCAAAAAGACAATCTTTTTGTCCTTTCTGTATTTTTTACTGTATGTGAAAAAGGCCTGAATATTAATTGTTGCCTTTGCAGGGGTAACAAGTCCTGGTTTCAGCTGTAACAAGTTCTTTTTTCTTCCTAGTAGCTGGTACAATGCTGGTACATCAATATAAACAGCTGAACAATGCTACATTAAACACATATTCCTATTCACTTCAACACTTTACCTTATACATGTGAAGTCTCTGCAAAATTTCAACACCTTGAGAGAGGATTCTTGTATACACCCAGCCAACTGTGAAATGTCTCAAGTACTCTGGTAAATCTCTGTGATAGCTGAAAGACAAGAGCAGCTCAGATCAATTTAACGATGGCAATTTAAACTCTTAAAATTATCTTACTAAGAGTGCTTATACCTAAAGGATTTACAAGAATTAAATGCCTTATATACTACAATTGAACTGCAATGAGTATCCCAGCTGCCATGTCAAGAACCCAAAGGTAAGAAAATAGTTTAGCTAAGGTAGCAGATGCAAGCTGCATTTGCTCACTTATTTTGGTTTCAACAGCAGTGGAATTATCAGTAAGTTCTACATCAAACAATAACTTATTACACTGTGTTCTGCTGCTGCCAACTTTTCTCCTAAGTCAGATGGCTAACCTCAGAAACACAGCTGAACAAAAGAAAAAGGCTAGAACAGGAATTTTCTGCTAAAAACCAAAGACTAACATCTTTTGGGTAGGCACCTCTACATTTCAAGACAGTCTTTTGAATGTCTTTCTGAAATCAAAATGGGGTTTTCCAATGTCTTTAGTGTGAAATGGAACAGGCCTCCAAATGACCTTCTATGAATATTATTTTAAATCAGTTGCCATGAAAATGAATATAATGCCAAAGTGTATCACACTAAAAGTAAAATATACTTTTAGTGTACCATTAAACCAGAAAACAAAATAATTGACAGAAAAAACTGATGAAGACCATTTAAAAACAATACACATTATTTCAGTTCTCAGATCTTTAGTAACGTTGCCTGAATAACACCCACTTGGAAGTCTGAAGAGATGAATAACCCAGTGTGTTTCTTCATCTCATTTGCAACATCCTTTTATTCACAGTGAATTTTAAATTCTGATTATTGCTATTCTATCCTATTTGTCTAAAAGCCAAAAAAGAAGCTATGACAAGGGAAAAATAAGGCTCTTGTTCTCCTGCACTGGCAAATAGAACAGAAATGCTTTAGTGCTTTATCCGTGCCCACCAATTCATTCCCAAGGCTTTATGAAGAAAGCCTTTTCATACCATCACTTAAAAAGCTAAACAAACAACAAAGAAGTTCAAAGCTTTCAAAAACATTAAAGCTTCTAAACTTATCAGGCTTAAACAATATCACAAGTCTATGAGCCTCTCTCAAAAGCACCAAATGAAAATACACTTAATAGTTTCACATGAACACTAGTTTCCATTTTAGTACCTCAAAGAAGGGTGATTTTTCAGCTCATTCCAGGTTTCTTTCGCATACATATACAGATGATTAGCTTCTTCCCAGTTCCCACTTGCCACTGCAGTGGCTATATCATTTGCCAGATGAGCAGCAGTTGCATACCTAAAGGAAAAAAACATAATAACTGTAATAGGCTCAAAAAAAACCCATTTATAGTTAAAAGAGGAAATCAATTCCTCCATACAGTATCTTTTAAAAACACCCTTTCAGTTGCCAAAGACACTGAATCATGCAGCCAGTATTCTTAGTCTCATAGGATCAGCAGGGTTTACACCAGCCACGTACATCATGTTTCAAATTATTTATAAACTAGAGAATGTATTATTTTTGTTTGGTCCATTCGAATAATCATCACAACAAATGAAGAAACAACTTTCATCAGCAGATGATCACAAAGCAAATACATATGCTATTTTGGTTCAAAAGGTAAGCCTCTGCAAATTATGAGTCCTAGCTGGGTACAAAATTGCATTTAAAATATTTGCAGAAGTGCACTTCTACCTATTTACATCTGGGGTTCTGCATGATGAATCCTTATTTGCCTACAGAAGTACTGCAGTAAAGCTTTTCTACAAATAAACAGTTTTCCAAACTTCCAAAGCTCCCCCCTACCTTATAAGATCTTCTCTGTCCTGGAAGACCTGTGTTTTCCTATTTACAGTGTAACTGGGGAATACCATGCGCCCCATGTTTACCATAAGGACTGTGAAGAGCTGTCCCTGACCAGCGCTACCAGCTTCTTCATCCTCCATTGACTCAGACAGTGAAAATAGCAGCAGAATTCGAGAAAAGACATCTCGAGGGCCTTTACAAACCCTGACAGATTTTCCAGCAAGGTCCTTCACCCTGGAAGGGCAATTAAAATCATTACAGCAAATTGTTCTTTACCATCACAAATAAAAATTCAAATATACTGAATGAAGTATAACAACAATATTGGTTTTGAGCCAGTTAATGTGTAAACTGGATTTTCCTTGACAGCAGCAGCTTGAGAAAGTATTTAGTATATGGAACCTCTAGTGGAAAGCCAAAGAAATGCATCTGAAGTAATAAAAGGTTTAAGGGCCAAAATTCAGGCTCAATAAAATTGGAACTAACTGTTCTTTGGGTGCAGCCACTCTTATTGCTGTGCCAGGTAGTACCAACAACATGTAGTTTGCTGTTAGGGCGATGTTTACAGACCACAATTTGAGATTCCTTATTTTAGGGTATTTCCATTAGCACATCTTCATCCAGCCTTTTCATACAAGAGAACATTTCTGTTACTTGTCTACAGGACAGTACAGATTTAAAACAGGATCTTCGCTGATCTCAGTGGGTAACTAGTATTTCAGCTGTCTGCTACAGCAAAGAACATCACATTCCTAAAGCATAAGCCCTCTCTTTTGGCATAAGGAGACCTTGCTGACTCATGTAACGGTAATTCTTCACGGAGGGATGATTTTAAAGTTGTTCTTCCAATACTAGGCCTCTCTGAATACAAGGAATTTTGTGGGGAATTGCATAATATACTTCAGGGTGGGAATATCTGTCCAATAAACATAGCTATGCAAAACTTGCCAAAGTGTTACATCTCTCTCATTTGAAAAAGAATACCACAGGAAAGATAAATGATGTTACTGAAGCAAATGCAGCACATACTGGTATCTGTCAGCCTTCTACCCAACCTGCATTTTGTAAAGAAAGCATTTTACAGTTCCTCAGTTCAGACCCTAGGTCTCCAGCCTACCAAACAAGCTAACTGCTAGAGAAGCAAACTTTGTTTATATGCACTATTATTCAGCTACTTTTTGGTAGGTACTAAGAGAGGCAACTGCGTAAGTCCAGAACAGACTTGTACTCCAGCAGTAGTTTGCTGGCTATTACTTCAATTTATATTCCTGGACTTTTTTGTGGATGTTCTAGCTACAGATCCAACTCCAAATACCAATAATGGTAATGCTGTAATCACTCCTATTAGGGCAGAATGACACCTTAAACCTGAAATCTGCACCCCAGAAGACCTGGAAGTCAAGGGCATCTGATAAGCACAGCTGTAACAGCCACAGTGAAAAAATTCATGTGACAGAAAGAAAGCTTTGTCAAGCAAACAAGCTTTTTGCTTTAAAAATACTGCTGAAAAAGAGGCTCAATGCTGACATGCACGGTCAATCATAGTGATCATTACTGCTCCCCTCTAATTCTACTAAAAGAGCTCACCCAGCAAACGAACATCAGACATTTGTTTTAACAGTCAACAACTTCCCCTATTTCATCCTAGATGTTTCTCTTTATAGCTGAATAACTTTGGAGATAATCATGCCCACAGCTGAAAAACATAACATAGTTTAAAAAAAGGTTTAACATTTACCCTTCTGTTTGATCCTCTGTGAACCAAAATTTATTGCTGCCCTTTTTTATTCATGAATTTACTAAACGCATTCATCTGAGTCTTTTGAAGCACAACTTGCATTCACCCACAAAATCTAACTACAAAGAGTTACCTTTTTAAAATCACTGTCCCAATACCAGCCTGGCTCCTGCTGAAGACTGAACGTTGTTTAGCCAAACTCAGAAAATCATCCACAAGTTGCTGTTTGTGACCATTTGTGTTTGGCAAATGAAAGATCTTTGCCAATGTTTTTAGCTCAGGAGCTGAAAGCAAATCCAACCCTTCACAGAGGTCTTCCAGTTCAGCTTCTGAAAGTAAAATAACCCACATATAGTCATTATGCGCTATACATTCACACTAAAGCAACAACTCACATAACCTAGAAGTAATCTCATGACTAAAGATTAATCAAACATGTATTATATATGCTAGCTGGTTCAGCTTGAAATTAATTCTCTTCATAGGTCCAATGTGAAGGAATAATCAGAAAAAATATCCCTTTGCAACTTCAAAACAAAATCAGACATGCAGGAATTCTGCCGAGGTACAATCAAATGCTGCTCTGGAAAACTTATCTTCCTCATGACTAAACTTTGCCCAAAGCAAAAAAAAAGAAAGCCAAAAAAGTGCTACCAGGGAGCAGCAAGAGCAGAGCTGCTGGACAAGGGGGAATGAGCCAGGAGTCAAGAGTGATCATAGCACTGGCAGTGTCCTCACCAACCCTCGTGCAGTTCCACCATAAATGGTCAGAGAAAAGGTCCTGACAGCAGATTCCACTGGCAGCCACTGAAAAGCCTGAATGAAGAGTCAGGTCCAGGGTCAATCTGAGGGACAAGCCAGACATAAGACAAGAGCCAAGACTGGAAACAAACACTGGCAGCACTGGCTGGAGGTCTAGCCAGCCAAGGGTCTACAAGACCTGGGACAGGATTCCTGCAGGATACCTCAGGGCAGTTACAAAGGATGTTGAGTAGAGCTCCTGGACCAACATGTGGAAGCTGTGCAGGTCAGGGTCTGAGATGAGGCTGGTGAGGGCAAGTCAGGCCTATTGCTGTACTTATAGCCTTGAGATTTATTTACTCTACTTCTCTAATTCTCAAGGCACAGTAATGCATCAAACTCTAGAATGACAAAACAGCAGATTTTATTTGTAATATTTTTTAAATTTATTAATGCTGGCCATACCTGTTTGCAGAAATCTGGCTTCAGCCAGTTCTTCAATTATTGGTGACAGATCCATACTTATCTCTCCATACTCTATTTTGTTCACCTTTAACCAGTTCAGCTTGCGTTGAAAAAGTCTGACGTATAACTTCTGCCCTCCAACTGCAGATTTCATTCGAAGTAGGGAAGGATAAAAAGAAAATTAAATCCTGAAATATAGTACTATGCATATTGACTACTTTAACTAGAAAAATTACTTCAGTGCAGATACCCTCTAAACCACATTTTAAATCTTCTCATATTCTACAAGCAGACTTGGTAAACAACAGAACTTCCCATTCCAAGTAATTATTGCTCATTAGAACCTTTAAGTTTTGTAGGTAGAAAATTATTACAATTATTACTGGTGTGCTGTACTAACCCAGAGAAGGGAGTGTGGAAATAAGGAAGTTGTATCTGAGCATCTCTTGTCAAAGTATTTGTCAAAGTAGCCAAAGCCTACAACCACTAATGACCTGTCACCTTATTCCCAGATATTCTTTGGATGTAAACGATACACATCTACTGCCTGCCTCAGAGAGCCACTAGCAACAGTTTTGTTGCTTGCATTTCATTCTTTCTTTATGTATTTCCATTTTAACTATCACAACATAAAAAAGGGCATTATCAAGATGTCCCTGTATACACATTTAGGTGAATAAAGTTAACTGTTGTAGTATTCTTATGTTCTTGAGTGCACCAATAGGTTTTGCAATGCCATCTAAACACTCACAGGTTTGGCTGCTTGTGTTCAATGTCACCTCTTACAAGGTGCATCTGGGAAGAGCTGGGTCCTGACACTTTGTCAGGACCTCCCCTGTTCGCTGAGGAGCTGTACTTAAGCTCAGGCTAGTGGCCTGGGCTATTTCTAAGCTCTGCTGCTGTCTGCCAGTGGCCAGTAGACACCTGTCTTGTCACTATGGACTTGCCTGAAGACCTGCCACCACTGGAGCACAGCTAAGTGTAGTACTGGATTCCCTTTGTTCTTCTTTGGGCAGTGTGGGCTTGTACCCCTGCAGGTGAGATGAGGATGTGGCCCCTTACTGTCCTGCTGTCCCCTTTGGCTCCTGGCTTGTCTTTCTGTGCAGAATAGTCTATTCTTGCTGCTCCCTGACAAACACAGATCCTGTATTATGAGAATATTGTAACTAAGAGGAGATCACAATGTATTAGTATCTTACACTAGTATCATTCTTTAATTTTTCAAATATTTGGTGTTACTGGGTAATTGTAATTATTACAATTTAATCTACAAGAGCTTAATTGTGATCAGGTAACCACTGCAGAAATACCTGTGTGAGTTCAGAGCCCTTGCTTGCTCCTCTGGAGTTTCTTAACCTTTTTAGCAACCATCTCTTATGGTGGTTTGAGCCAGCTTACTTTTCAACTAGGGCAAATTAATGTTCACCTTATTCTTTCCAGCTGTTTAACTTTGGAAGAAGTTTTAGATTCTGAAGTTGCTCCTCCCCCCATTTTAAGTACCTCCTAAAGGAACAGATACGTATTGACTCAATTTTTTTTAAGGAATTACTTATCACAGTTACATTTCTTCCCCAAAAGCTCAAGTCGATGCTTCTCCATTTTTGTCATTCTGTATCCTGTATTAAAAACCCTTGTGATGTCATATACCTAGCTTCATTGTATTATTCTCAGTATCTATGTAACTTATTAGGAAAACATTTACTGAAAGCCTTCCATTGGCCTTGGAAAAGTTTCACACAATTGCTAATCACAAGTCATGACCTTGCTAGTCTCTTTTGTAATGCATTGTGGTGTTAAGTCCACAATACCAGCTGGAACTTAAATAATCGTAAGAACAAACATTAAGAGACTAAGGGCTCTGAATGGCTAGAACAGGTTTCTTCCACTTTGCAATAGGGGAAGTATAAAGATTGTTGTACTCTAATACAGAAAAAACTAATACAATTTACAGAGAGGAAAAACACCAAAATAAGTTTCGTACAGGGAAATACTATTCTTTAGTGTGCTAAACTTTACAGCCTGCTGGTTAAGCCAAACTCAATGAGCACATTAATAAGTGCAGCCTGCTGCTGAATATTTTTATCAGCAGGTATGTATGCAACTGTCGCTTTCACATATTCAGCTAGGATGCATAAACTGAGCTTGTACGAGCATGTATCTAAAAATTCGTTGTCAGGCAGCTGTATACTGCTAGAGTGCCTTAAAACAAGATATAAATGGTTATGTCTGTAATAATTCCAGATACAAATTTTCCTGTGGAAGTTGTTATAAGCTTATTTTGATGCTCCAAATTTGCAGCACAAGTGCTGGTGAAACTACTCTTAATTACAGTTTAAGACAAGTTATAAACATGCATAGAACTTGAAGGGTTAGTTTTACCTTGCATCACTTTTTCCATGCTTTTACTGTTAACTTAGAAATATAGGATTGATACGTTTGCTTTCCTATGTAAATACGAATGGCTTAAAACTCCAGTATTCTGGCTCCTACTGAAATTAAGGAGAATTATGTACTAAGCTACATACAAGAAAATTACTGTTAATTAATAACTAGCATTCTAAACACTGGATAATCATCATACGGGTAACCATGGATCCACACCAAGCACAAAAAGTATCTGTAAATGAGCTGACACAAAGCTCACAAGTGTCACTTCACATTTTTTTTTTTCCCAAGGTCTATGTATCCAGCACAGGCCTCTTCACAACCCCATTTTGTAGAATTCTCATAATGTATTAATCATTAAAAGCTTGGTGTTAACTGATATTCTTTTTCTGTGCTACGGGTTTCCTTCTTTGGAAACATGTTTAAATGAAGCAGGAAGCTGACTTAAGATTCTAAAAAATAGTATTAGAACTGTAAAAAAGCATACCTGATAACTTGCAGAACTTGGTTATAATGTTCATATCTTGCTCATCGAACAGTCTGACATCATCTTCATTCTCCAAGACTGCTCGCAGCACCACTAAAAAATTCTGGAGGTAGTATGGATGACCAGAAGAGCAAATGTCATTTATCTGGTCTAAAATGTCCCCAATGCAATTATGAAATTCTACCTCTTCCACAGTTTCTGACAAAGTATTATTAATTTCATCCTTAAAGTCCTCATGAACTTCCACAGGAAGTAGCTGTGTATCACCTTTGCTAAAGCAATTTCGTGTACCAGAGTTCACTTCCTTCCTGGAAGAAGGAATATGCTGAGTATGAGGCTGAGTCTTGACTTCCAAACTACTGAGCAGCTCTGCTGAAGCAGAAATAGCTAGATGTGTTTCGAATTTTTCAGGACTATGTATCACACCTTCAGACCTTCTTTCTGTTTTGGTGCTCCCTGTACCAATAGGTAACCTTTGACCATTAATGTTAGCAGCTGGTAATGATACCTCAACAATATCCACAACGTCTTCTCCATTATATTTGCTT
This sequence comes from Agapornis roseicollis, assembly GCA_002631895.1. Classification (NCBI taxonomy): domain Eukaryota; kingdom Metazoa; phylum Chordata; class Aves; order Psittaciformes; family Psittacidae; genus Agapornis; species Agapornis roseicollis. The sequence continues at coordinate 265,003 of NDXB01000274.1, forward strand.
ATTTCTTGCAATTTGGGTTCCTTTGATACATTTTGTTCCTGGTGCTCTGTTTGAGCAAGTTGATTTTCTTTCTGAGAACTATTCCCAGCATAAATCTCATCATCACCATTCTGTGCTGCAGCACTTTTGCACATACTGTGAACTGCTGGAGGTGAAGAGTTGATTTCTTTATATGTGATCTGTTTACCTCCCTGGATGCGTCTTCTGGACAGTTTAGATGCCAAGCTTCCCAAAGAGACTATTCTAACTGTTTGAGCCTGTGGTTCACTGTTGACACTACAAAGTGAACCACTATTGCTAAAATAAGGACTGATTTCTTGTGCTTTGCTCACTTCTGTTTTCAATGAACTGCTTTTGGAAGGACTTGTTTCTAAATTTAAGGGGCTTTCTGAACCCCTGGAATGACTGTTCACATTTGCAGCTGGGGGGCTCCCATTCTTAACAGAGCTGAGTGTTGGATCACTAACACCAGTCTTGCCATGACTTCTCTGACATGTTTCATCCATGTGCTCATTGATTCTGTATATTGGCACCATTTGCCCACACATGGGACAGGTAGTTTTGGCAGGGGGAGCATTGTTAAAAAGGGAAATAATAGAGGAGGATGCTGGAGGTATAGATGGTGTTCCTTTACCTTCCACTTTTTTTGTTGTTCCTCTTTTCCTTTTATTTTTACCAAGTGACAAACTTATTCCAGGCCTTTTAACTCCTGAAGACCCAGCATCTGCCATGACAAAACTTCAAAGCCTTTACAAGGCAGAGGCAACTTCATTCAGGCCATATTTCCTTATTCTAAGCCTTTACTTGGCTTCGCATTCTCCAGCTGTAATCCTCTGACGTGCCTTCAATAAAAAAAAAAAAAAAAAACAAACAAAAAAAACCCAAAAAACAAAAATTATATTAAAAATGTTGGGTGGGTGGTGCAAGAGCTGCTCTTTCAGCTACAACTTTCTTCTAGGGTTATTCCTGTTGAAAGAAAGAAAACAGTCTTGTAAAATGTTAATAACCCAAACTCCAAAACCTTTTAACNACAGAATGCAAGATTTTTTGAGGTACCAAATGCAATGCAGATGAACACGGAAGAAGCCAAACCCTGGAGATGGGCAAGCCCAGCGATCCTAAACTGCTACAATGCATCCTTCCAGTATCTGAAGGGGGCCTATAGGGGTGCTGGGGAGGGGCTCTTCATTAGGGACTGTAGTGACAGGACAAGGGGTAACGGGTTCAAACTTAAACAGGAGAGGTTTAGTTGGGATCTAAGGAAGAAAGTCTTTCCTGTTAAGGTGGTGAGATGCTGGAATGGGTTGCCCAAGGAAGTTGTGAGTGCTCCATCCATGGCAGTATTCAAGGCCAGGTTAGACGAAGCCTTGGGTGGCACGGTTTAGTGTGAGGTGTCCCTGCTTATGGCAGGGGGGTTGGAACTGGACGATCTTAAGGTCCTTTCCAACCCTAACTATTCTATGATCCGTCCCTTCCCCCCCCCCCCCAACCACACAAGCAAGAGCACCACGGCTGCCGTACGAGCACCGCCTGGCCTCAGGGGCACAGCCTGGAAGACAGGAGTACCCTATGCTCTCGCGCCACCTAAGCACCGCTTAGTTCACTTACTGATGTACACGAAAGCCGGGGATGGAATTCAACCCAAGGGCAGTCAACTCCCCGGCACGGTGCCGTGCTGCTCGCTCACGGGCGCACCGCTTCCCGGAGCCATCCGGCCGCTCTCACAAGCACGTTCCCGCGCGGACTGACGCGGCCCGGGCCCGTTCCGCGAAGCACAGAGCTGCGGCTGAGGCGCCGCAAGCGGCTCCACGCGCAGCCACGGGACTCCGAGCGCAGCTGCCGCTGCCTCCCGGCCGCCCGCCGCTCTTTCCGCGCCGGTACACGGGCGGCCGGCCCCAGCACCGCCGTCACGCACCGTAACTGCGTCCCTGGGCCGCGAGACGCCTCAACGCCTCGCTCCGCCGCCAGGCCAACCAATCCATCGCCGATGCAGGCCCGGAGGCCTGGGCAGCAGAGCGCGGATCCCGGGTAGCTCCCGCCGGGAAAGCCCCACCCACCGACATCTTACCCTAAATCCAACATCTCCTTCAAACAACGGAGGGTGAAAACCTCCCTTTAGAAACGGGAAGGAGGGGCACGAGCTGGAAGCGCAAACACTGACATATATCCACCCTGAGAAACATCTTGTGACACCATTTGCTTACTTGAGTTACTGCAGAGTTAAAAAGCTTTCATGTCCTCCCTCCTGGCAATCCCGATTTCAAAAGATCATTTCCAATTTATAGCACCTGGATACATCTTAAGTTCTTCAATAAATGTACTTATTCCTGCAATAGATACAGAGCTATTACAACAGCAGACAGAAAAGCTATGGCCCAAACCAAACCCTACAGCCAAGTGTTCCACATGGTTATTATGTGTTTGGCTGTGGCAAGAAGCTTTGGTTTTGGAATAAAAAGACATAATCAGACTTCTCTGTTAGAAAATAAATGTAAAACCTAAAGAAAAGGCGCTACCACCCTGCAGAAGTTCATAGAACATTAGAGAACTGACAGAATAAAACCTACTCAAAAATGAGAATTTATGTAGAAACCTTTTAATATATACAAAATGCAACATATGTAGAAAGATAAATTACAATTTCAGTTTATGAACAGAGGTTGTTGCTGTCTGCTTCTTCTGTTTCTTCTTTAAGTTGCTTGCATCTTTGATTTGCATTTTTACTTGATCTTGCAGTTGAGAGAAGAAGGCCTGGGATGATTTCAAGACCTTGTCTTTACCTTCATCCTATCAACAGACAATATACTCATTATAACACCATATTTACAAACAGTATCATTACACTACTTACTCACAGTAATCTGATAATTGTTTTGAAAGGATGTTTTTCACTGCATTCTGGTACCACTCCTGCCATCTAAAGAAATAAACAGCTCCCTTTCTAATCAACAGTTAGCATGGTAGGTTAAGAAGAGGCAGCAGGAACGGATCCTTGCACAACATGAGCTACAACATATCTGCATTTTGTGTTCCACTCTCCTTTTGAAAAGTAAGCACTTTCTAGAAGTATTCAAGTTATTTTTCCTATTAGTTTCTAATACCTTAACATTTCAGAATTAAAAAAAGAATAATTTATAAAGGCATCATAGGTGGTACACACTTTTACTGTTTTATAGTATAGTTTGCATATACACTATGGATACGGTATATGCAAAACAAAATCTTATGAGATTACCACCGAGGTTTGGGTGGTAAGCAAATACCACCTGTCTACAAGGATTTTTGAGGGAGAGACATTAGGAGATGTAGTTGTGCCAAAAGGGATGGGAGGGAAAGAAACTCTGAACTTTGTAATTCCTTAGCACAAAGTTCCCTCTTCCCTCTCTCTAACTAAGTGTTATTGATCCTTGGGATTTTAGTATTGTTTAGCTGGAAAAGCCCCAAGTTATACAGGACTGCTTAAGAGAGCCCTACCTTGAGTACAGAGACTTTGCCTTCTTTTGTCAGCCTTTTTAATGTTGCTGCAGCAGCCTTTTTGCTAAGTTTTCTGCCTTGTTCTGGTTTCATCTTTTCAAGAAGCTTTTGACGTTTCTCCTTTTCTCTCTGCTTCATACGTTTACGAAGCTTCTTCTTTCTTCGTTCTCGTTTTTTGTCTGTGGGAGTCTTTTCTGCATCTGTTTTTACATCACCAGCTTTGTTCTTCTCCTACAGAGAGAAAGATCTCCAGATCCATAAGCGTGCAAAAGAAAAGACTCACTTCACAATACTCAAATCTGTCTTAGTTTTCCGTTATTTCAAGCAGTGAGCCAGCTCAGGGCAATGCCACATTGAGGTAAAGGCCAAAAACTAGCAGAAGTTGGAAAGTGAGTTATATATTTGATCAAAGACATGCCAATTGCTTCTCCCTATTGTTATTTAGCTTTCCCTTCTAAATACCTATATACATGCAGGAAAATAATTACCATCATGTAATAGTCAAGAACAAAAACATGATGATCTTAAAGGTCTTTTCCAACCTATCTGATGGTATATTATGGCCTAGGGTGGACAAAATAACTCTTTCCCCTCCTTTCAGTTACCAAAAACCAAATCAAACCAAAAAACCCTGCAACAAAATACATCCCCCCAAACAAAAACCCCAACAACCATGAACTAAAACCCCAACCACCACTAAAACGCAAAGCTGGACATTCCACAAGGTGAGGAACCCAGGATGAAAGCGGGCAGAATCCTCCCACTGATCTGACAGCCAGTACACCTTTCTATCAACAACAGAGATTCCCCTCCCAATTCTCAGGTGATTTTTATTGATATTTACCTTGATCTCCTCTGGTGCTAAGAGAGCAGCATCACTAACAGCAACAGGTGCTACTTCTTCCATACTTACAGCTGGAAGGTTTGAAACTATTTTAACTTCTGGCACAGGCTAGAAATAAGGAAACATATTCAGGACTCAAAACACCATCTACAGCAGCTTACAGCTAACTGAAGATAATAAATATCTGCATTTATTTAGAGGCAATTACAGCACATTTAATATGAAATAAAAACAACCACAGTAACACTCAATGTTTACTTTACTTTCCATTTCCCAAATTTATTTAAAGTATCCCATTTCAAAGCGGGGGGAACCCAACTTTATGAAACTTACGAACTTACCGGTTTGGGTGTGAAGTGGAAGTTACAAAGTGCATCCAGCTTCCGAAAGAGTGAATCCATCATTTCCTGAATTTCTTTGTGTTCAGGATTTTCTTCCTCTTCAGTCTTCTGCTGCATTAATAACGCAGTATTACTGCAATGTCATTCATAAAGCTATTTTACTTGAGTAAGACTGCTAACGACACAATATACAAATCAGAACAATTTTATTGGTGAACACTCAGAGAAAGATTGAACTGCTTCCACAAAGCTGAACTTCAAATCAAAGGGAAAGACACTGCTTACGTTACCTGGTGAAGTTTCATATATTCTTGCTCATAGATCTCAGCGAGACTCAGTTTACTCTTTTCAGAATCCAAAGTGATACGTTTCTTGTATTCAAAAGCATCCTCTTTTGGTTTTTCTTTTGGTACTACATCATCCCATGCCTGAGAAAGTTATGCAACTCAGTCAAATAACAGCTGCTACAGCTTATTTAGAACATTTTTCATATTGCTTATGTGACATATTAACTAGTTTATGCATGTAGCTTCCCAGGAACACATTGTATCACACTCTCATTTGAAGGAAAAAAAACCCAAACCAAACAGACAGCTCTAGCTTGTGTATTTTTCTTTCGTGAACTAGGGTAAAAATTGTATAAGAAATAATGAATGTGTCACGTTCTTAAATACTCTCAACCCATATGTACCTTCTTTTTTTTTCTTCTTTAACTAACAAGCCTCAACAAGCTGTGGGATACAAATCTATCAGTAGCTTTTAAGAAAAATTAAGTAAACAATGGAGTTTGGGTTAGTATTCAGAATGCTCGGAGCATGACAAAATTTACAGACTGACTTTATATTTCAAATAAACTCCTTACAGTTTTATCTGCAAACACTCATTTTTTTTGAAGCACACCAAATCCTAGCATGTAACAGGCAAGTAAAAATAGAGCTTCTTAGAAATACAGCAAAAAAAAATATAACAATGAGTTGCAGAAATTAAGATAACACCTAACAGTTTAAGAGCTTCAAACGTGCACTGCGAATCAACCTGTGAACAAAATAGGGAAAAACAAGTAGGAAAATACTAACCTCATCCAATATTCTCTGTTTAATGATATCTTCAAGCTGAAAAGTAGTTTCTTCCGTGATCACAGGTGCTGAGAGGAGAAAGAAAAGAATTTTAATATTAATGTTTCTCCAGCAAGAAATACTTTTTGTTCTACAAAGCATAAGCAACAGAAAGTAAAGCCTTCACAAAAATGTGGCAACTGAAGGCAAAGTAAGTAAATGTTTTCCTCTATCTTGAAGAGACTAATTATATTATGCAAGGATTCTAAATTACTAAATCTGCCACCAAATTGATAAATGTTCTGTTCAGTTAAAAATGAACATAAAATATTAGTTTCACCACAAAAATGTACAACCTCAAAAACATACCAAGACGTTTAACTCAGTGCTTTGTTATCCTGCACTTGAGTCCCTGAGTCACAAATGTTTTCAGCAAAGTCAAAGGGTGTCAAGAAAACCCAATGGGGCACGGAACACACTTTCAGGAAAGCCCTTACTCACTACTTACCCATTCGGACTGCATGGTCAAAAAGAACTGTTTCCTCTAAAAGGCTGTTTTCAGGTCGTTTTTGTCCAGTCACTTCTCCTTTAAGCTGCCAAGGTTTTTCCTCTAACAACTCGTCTTCTAAACTTTTTATCTTTTTGCTCATCTGAAAAACATCATTTCCTAAGAAGTTTAAAACACAAAGCTCTCAAGTAAACTTGAGGCAGGAAATTAATAGTTCAATAATAGTTCAATAGTATCAATAAGAAAAAAATAAAAATTGGCCACTGTTTTGAAGTATTAGCAAAATAAAGGAAACAATTACCTTTTCCTGTCTCTTCTCAAAAGATGACTTTATTTCACTGGGATCACTACCCTTGTCTAACTGTGTATCAGTAATATCTTCTGTTTCACTGTCATATGGCAAATTAAAAGTAACTTTTTTTGAAGCTTCTTTACTTCTCATGTTCTCCACCATCATTTCATTCATATCCTCAATCCTGTAATATCAGAATTTAATATAAAGGTCGAAAAGCCTCTGTAATTTTTACATTAAGGTATTGCAGCTACTGCAGCTACTGTTAAACTAATGCACACATAAGAAATACAATAGCAGGAGACATTAGGGAAATTTCTATATATTAAAAATAACTTTCAAGAACTGAAGTTACAGCTATTAAATTATTCAAATAAATATCAAGAATTAATACTCAAAAGATAAGCAAATGAACTACTTTTTAAATCAGATGACAAAGCAAATCATGACCGTGCAACAAGTAACAGAGAATGGCAAACCATGACCAAAGTAAGCCTGCAATCACACTTCATTTTCTGCTTTATTTCAGTGTACAATTACAAGGATGTTCTTAACTGCAAATAATGCATATACTTACTCAGACATGCTTTCTTCATTCTGCTCTTCAATAGCACTGTCTGCTTCCTCTTCCTGATCATCATCATCAGCTACTAAATCGTCATTGACCGGATCAAAGAAATCTTCGTATGTCAAGTCTCTAGAACATTTAATTGGCTATGAAGGGCAAAGGGAAAACAAACCAAAACAAACAAAAACTGTTAAGACTGACAGAAGTCTAAGGGTATCCCATCTTAAAGGATTAGTCTTTAGCACCTGGGGAATAGCACTACCTGTGTAAGAGTAATACATTTTAGTGAAACATTAACCTGTGTTAGGGCATCTAAGCACAGCTAATCTCTTGTATAAGTATTTAAAATATTCCACCACTGAAATTCACTTCTAATTTCAACATATACAGAAGTCAAAGAGCAGTAGATTTTGCCAACTACTTGTCAGAATGCATACATGTTCCATTGTACCTTGGTCATAGTTCTTACTTGCTAGTGGGAATCTCTGGTAACATTAAATAATAAAAGATTTATTTTCAAAAAAAGTGCTAAGAAACTTAAATCAGTTACAAAACCAGTCACCTTAGAGATCTCCAGCTACCAGATATTAATGCTGAGTGAAACATCTTTTTAATTTGCTGGGTTACCTATTCTGCAATTCTGCAAGGTCATTTATTTCTTGTGACATACTACACTATCTCTTCCTTTATTCACCTAAAAACACGAGACTGATATAAGAGAGTATGTTCTTCTATACTAGGCCATTTTGTCACCAGATATTCATGTTAAATAAAATGAAGCTTCAGAAGTAACCATTAGTCATCTAATCAGTGCTAACTTGGAATTTTCTACTCAAAGCTCAACAATTTACAGTCATCCTAGAAAATATCAGGTCTTGATTTAAAGGAAAATAGGTATCAGAAAATTAATTTGCTGATATTCTTACTTTGACTGTAGCTTCTTCAGATTCTTCTTCCTCATCATCTGAGATGATGTCTTCAAAATAATTAATATCATCTTCTTCCTCCCTGTTTTCCTTCTCTACATGTTCTAAAAAAGCTTCCATCTCAGCCAGCTTGAAAAACTTGTCATCCACTATTGATTTTCTTCCCATTTTTTTCAATGTAGTTTCCTTGGCCGTTTTGGTTTCTTGCTCCAGTGCCTCAATATCAAAGTCAAGATCAGAATCCTCATCACTGCATTTCTGCATTATGCTTTCTTTGAGTTTACTCTGCTTTTCTTTAGCTTTAGCTTTCTCTTTTATAATTTTCTGTTCAGTTTCTGCATCCATTATGGTGTCTTCCAATTCTCTGTCGCTGCTGGTCTCTGCATCAGAGTCATTCTCTTCCTGATCTGAGAGAAGGCAAAGACCTTCATCCTTGGCATCCCTTGCAATGGACTTCTTGAAGAAATCGAGAACTTCATTGTTCTGGAGCTCTAGCTGCTGCCAAACCTGTTCTTCATCAAAGTTTTCTATGACCAGCTCTTTTAGAGGACCCCCACGAACTATATTACTTCCCAGAGCTTTATTCAAGTCATAGAGAGTCTTTGTTAATGCTCTGAAGTCAGAAGACAATTCATCTTGCACACTACAGTAGGAAAAAAAAACAAAAACCAACCAACCAAACAAAAATAAAAAACCCAAACAAATAGAGCTTTTAAAAGTTCAAGTTAGTATTAACTTTTATTTTCTATTTTGCATAATTTACTAGCTTTCACTCATTTTGCACCTTCCGTTAACCACATCGTCATGCTGCAGCTCTTATATGCTTAGGTAATTTGGTACTACACAATAACACCTTTCAACAATTACTGCTGATGCTTACTTTCTACACGTTTCTTGGGAGTCTTACTAGGAAACATTCCTTGAAATAAAGCCATTATAATTTCATTACAGCTTCATTACAATTGGTGTATAAAGTAGCAAATAAAAAGAATATTCCACCCTTCTACGTAGTTGTATCTTGCTGTATCTTGAACTTGGGGAAGTAAATCGTATACCATCAGACACCTCAGACACCCACAATACGGCCCCTTGACTTTAAAAAGGCAATTCCCTACCCAAGAACCGGGAAGTAAGGCATATTTTTCTCTAAAGCCACCCATGCTTCAGCCTAGGCCGTAAAACCCAAACCTCCGTCTCTCAGCTCCCGAACGCTGAAGGACGAATCCCCAAGTCTCCCCACTGTTAAGTGCTCCGCGGCCCCGGGGCAGCCACCGGCTATCACGCGGCCTCCCTCAGACCTCCGGGTCCCGCGCACATGGCGAAGCAGCCCCCGCGCACGCACGGTTCTGCGCGGGCGGCTCTCGGCCGCTGCAAGGCTGCACCCCGCAGTACCTGAGGAAGCGTTCGGGGTGCGCCGCGGCAGCGCCCGCCACCCTGAGGCACATCTCCAGCCCCTTCACTGCCGCCATCTTCCCGCCGGCCGAGGCGCACAGAACAACCTGGCGGCACCGCCCCCTGAGGCGCAGGCTGTGCGCTCCGCACGAGTCCCGCGGCCGACTCCAAGGTTCCGCACGCCGGAGTTCCGGCTCGGCTCCCCTCCCTGCCCCGCCCCGCCCTCGCCTTCGCACTGGACCTCCAGTAGGATGCTGCACTCGTTTACTGACTGCTGCTGCTTCCTCGCCTTGGAAGAGCGTGATACTGCTGTGGATTGGGATGTTCATCAGCACTGGAAACCCTCCTCTAAATATAGTACCGCTACAGTCATCTTTGCAGTTGTCTCTCTGACCTACATACAAGGGCTATTTTGGCACCACACATTTCCAGCTGATTCTGTGAGCAAAATGCCCGACGTTTGCAAGCTCCCAGCTAGTTGGGCACCCATTCACATGCCTATGCCATTTAGCAAGCACTGCCCAGTGTTCAACTGCTTTGTTACTTTACATCACATAGCTTCCTCAAAGTTTATTTTGTGAAGTCAAATTAAGCACTGCACCCACAGACTCTTGTGAGGAAGCTGCAGGTGGGGTTGACAACCCGTTCCATTCCTCTTCCATGCTGCAGAACACGCTGACAGAAGCCGCCCGCATCTGCATTTACCCTACTGCTGCCGGCCCCAGCCATCCACAGCCGTTCAGAATCTCGATCCAAAACTGCGGCTGGCCTCTTAACTTTGTTCTTGTGACTGCCTCTGCCGTTCCTCTGCTGCTTTCCTCTTTCCTTCCTACCAACAGCAGAAGTCTTTTCAGCATAAGGAAAACAAAGCCCTGCTATGCAACTTCTGTGTGCCTTCTCACTTGCACTTTGCGTCCTCAAAAACCCTTGGTGTGGAGCAGTGCCTGGCCAGCAGAGGCCTGAGTGCAACGTGCACCAGAGCTTCTCTGATCAGCATAAACATATCTGACACTTTACAACCTGGGTTGGAAGCAAAAAGCGTCTTTTCTTGGGACTTTTAAATACCGATTTTGACTACTGACTTTCATCTGCAGTTTTAATTATATCAGATTTGAAATGGCACAAGCTGGTTATGCATTCTGCACGTACCACAGCACCTGACATGCCCTATACCCCTGACACGACAGGGATGCAGCATCAGAAGGCAGCCTGCTCATTGTCCGAATCTCTTTTGCCCAAGTGCTTTAGTCAGAGAACTTCCTCTCTCTACAAGTATCCCTTGCTATCGCTGGCCTCTCTCGCACTTCAGACCAGTGCAGAAAAGGCTGCGGATTCCTGCACAGCCGCCTGGCCGCACTCAGGCCGCACGCTGCTTGGCAATGGACGCCGAGGGAGCCCTCTCCTCCCGGGAGAGAACCGGGCAGCTATGCCCGCCAGCCCAGCGAGAGCTAACGATCCCCACGCCCTGGCACTGCCATTGCCGGTGCCCCTGACAAAGACGCTCCGGTGGCGCCGGTCCCATAAACACAGGGCCGAAGGGGTCGCGGCTCGGGCGTGCTTTCAGCGCCGCGCGGCCGGGAGGCGGCAGCCGCTGCTATGGTGACGGCGGAAGGCGGCCGCTCCCCCGGACAAGGCCCCGCCTGCCGCGGCCGGGCCCAGTGAGAGCGGCGAGATGGCGGCCTCCTTGGGGCGCGCGGTGGCCGGTAACGTGGGCGCCGGGCGGGCTGGGGCGGGCGGGCTGGGGCGGGCGGCGGGGCCATTGAGTGGCGGCCGCGGGTCTCGGTGCCCGCTCCGGCCTGGAGGTCTGGCCCGCGGCGGCGGATAGCGCCGCTTCGCGCGGGGGGCCCGGCGAGGACCCCTCCGCCCTTGCCTGCCGTGCGGTGCGGGAGCGGGTCCGAGGCTCCCGCTGACAGCCTTACAGGCCGCGACAAACCAGAACGGCATTTATAAGTGAAAAGAAGCCCTCATGATCCAGATGACAGACACGTTAACAACGGGCATTCTCAGGCTTAGAATAGGCTTATGCGGCAAACTCCAAGCTTAATGCTTTAGCCCCAAGGAACAGCTTGTCTTTTTTAAGGTACAACATTTGAAATGCAGAATAATTTCCTGTTCATTATAATTATCTGGACTGTTAGCTCTCTTAGTAGTAAGGGCAGGTTAAACTTACTGTAGCTAAACCACACCATTTCACTCAGTAGGCTTCCAGAGAAAAGTGAATAGAATCATTGCTTTAGTGATCGATCTGTGGGATACCAGGAACGAAAACACCTTTGCGCAACTGCACTTAGATGCAAGAAACCAGAGCTGCGGTAAAGTGACGCTCAATTTCTAGGAACTACGGAGCCCATCTAATTCCCATAAAACATCTTCTGCACAGAGCAAAGCATCACTTTGGATGGCTTAACCCTTGTTGGCTGTCCAAGTTACCAAAATGCTAACATCACCTTGAAATTGTTGGGATTTAAGAATGGGCAGAAAGCCTCCATATACCAGATTCCTTACGACCGTAACATCCTCTCCATGCCTGGCAGTTTCTCTCAACCTCAGGTGGTTGACAACAGAACAGCGCCCAGTGACAATGTTCTCCTTACTGTGACCCACAGTTGTATAACCTCCCCATAGAGAACATGAATGAATTCAATTGGATTTGGCTTGTTTGGTGACTAAGCCAAGTAAGTCAATGATCACTGCCCTGCATAAGGAGCAACAAGCCTATGAATAAAAATTTGAAGGAAGAAAATCTTACTTTATGAGGTACTTCAGATTTGTTACTTCACATTCATAATCTGCTCTGTTATAGAATGTAAGCCTCTACTGGTACAACCCTGCATGTTTAAACTCTGATGTGCATAATAGTGGTAGATCAGTGAACCATTAATAGAATAAAGCCCAAATAAATAAATTTAAAAATATACTTCAAATGAAGCTGAAGAAGGTGACATACATTCTGCAGTATCACTGAGACTAGGAAGCCAGCAATCATGTCAGAGAGTAGGATCAGATGAATCTTCTCTAAAGCACAAATTTCAGATTTGGCTATCAGTGTTTGAAAAATATGTTCTTAAAGAAACCCTACAAGTAGGGCAAATGGTATATGTACCTGGAAAAGCCACTGCATGTGTGAATTTAGGCAGCATATGCAAGTTTTTGAAGCAGGGCAGATACTTGGATAGATGCGTTTGTCAGAATATCCACTTGCTTCAAAAGAAGCAGAGAAAGTTTGGGTTTTTTAACACTGGAGAAAGTTAAGAATTACTTGAATAATTCTGTAAGTCACTTGAGAATTACTTTTGTTATTGAAGAATTTAGCCACAACAGTTAATAGGAGTAGGTTTTGATATATACATAAATATAAGTGTTTCTTTCCTGAAACATGGAAGTGATGGGGTTTCAATCTGAAATTTTCGAAAAGCTTTCTTTTTCACTGCAGGGTCATCTTTTGATTATTGAATTAGAAGAAGAAGATGAGCAGGAGTTAGCGGGGGCTCATTGACAGGGCTTTAAACTAGATATGAAGGGGGAAGGGGAGATAACTGGGCCAGTTAGGGACAAGCCCAAGAGAAACATGCTGGGGTTTGCAGGATGGTGGACTAGGGATGACTCTCAAGCTATTGTTTCGTTTGAGGGATTGGATAGTTGTTTAGACCCTGTCCTGCAGGGGGAAAAGGGTACTAGGGCAAGAGTTAGCGGAGCTCACTCACAGAGCTTTAGGTTAGATTCAAAGTGGGAGGGGGTTGTAGCTGGGTTTGAACTAGTGGAGCGTTGTTCTAGTATTAATGTAGACCTGAAGGCCTCCTGCCTCCCAAGGGTGCCACTAGCGCGCTCTGCTTGCTCCCTGAAATGCCTGTACACCAATGCGCGCAGCCTGGGGAATAAACAGGAGGAGTTAGAAATCTGTGTGCGGTCCAAAGGTTATGATCTGGTGGCAATTACAGAGACATGGTGGGACAGCTCACATGACTGGAATGTGGTCATGGATAGCTATGTCCTTTTTAGGAAAGCTAGGTCAGCAAAGCGAGGTGGTGGAGATGCTCTTTATGTGAGAGGGTGACTAGAATGTGTTGAGTTGTGTCCAGGGGCAGATGAGGAGCAAGTGGAAAGTCTGTGGGTACGAATTAAGGGGTAGGCTGGTATGGGTGATACAGTTGTGGGGGTCTATTATAAACCTCGTGATCAGGACGAAGGAGTTGATAAGGCTTTCTACAGGCAGCTGTAAGCAGCCTCACGACCCCATGCCTTGGTCCTCATGGGGGATTTTAACTATCCCGATATTTGCTGGAAGACTTACATGGCCAATCCTTCACAGTCTAGGAGGTTCCTCCAATGTATTGGAGGACAAACCAACTAGGTGCGGAGCACTGCTGGATCTAGTGGACAAACCAACTAGGAGAGGAGCGCTGCTGGATCTAGTGCTCACCAACAAGGAGGGTCTGGTTGAAGCGGTGATGGTCAATGGCAGCCTTGGCTGCAGTGACCATGAGATGGTGGAGTTTAGGATCCTGTGTGGGAGGAATAGAATACCTAGCAAGGCCGCATTTCTGGATTTCTGAAGGGCCAACTTTGGTCTCTTCAATCAATTGCTAAGGGAAGTCTCATGGGAAAGGGTACTAGGTGGTAAAGGGGCACAAGATAGTTGNTGTGGGAGGAATAGAATACCTAGCAAGGCCGCATTTCTGGATTTCTGAAGGCCCAACTTTGGTCTCTTCAATCAATTGCTAAGGGAAGTCTCATGGGAAAGGGTACTAGGTGGTAAAGGGGCACAAGATAGTTGGTCAGCATTCAAGGACCACTTCTTCCAAGCTCAGGATCAGAGCATCCCAATGGGTAGGAAGTCAAGTAAGGGAGCCAGGAAACCGGCATGGTTGAAGAACAAGGAACTGCTGGGCAAACTCAGGTGGAAACAGAGAATCTATGGATTATGGAAGGAGGGGCTGGCCACTTGGGAGGAATATAGGACAGTTGTTAGAGGATGCAGGGAGGCAATTAAGACAGCTAAGGCCTCCTTGGAACTTAGATTCCTAGAGTCCCAGAAGGAGTCAGGATAAAAGAGGAGTTTGCTTTGGTAGATGAGGATTGGGTTAGGGATCAGTTAAGCAATCTGGACATCTATAAATTGATGGGTCCAGATGGAATGCACCCACGGGTGCTGAGGGAGCTGGCAGAGGTCATTGCTAGGCCGCTCTCCATCATCTTTGGTAAGTCGTGGGAAGCGGGAGAGGTGCCTGAGGATTGGAGGATGGCAAATGTCACACCAGTCTGTAAGAAGGGCAAGGAGGAGGACCTGGGTAATTATAGACTGGTCAGCCTTACCTCCATCCCTGGAAAGGTGATGGAAC
>NDXB01000275.1:0-26581 GCA_002631895.1 Agapornis roseicollis
AAACACCAGCTACTAAAGAGAAGAAAAACTGACTGCAACTGCTGAACCCAGGACAGAGGGATTAGAAAGAAGTCAAACATTGGGGTTATTTGGGGTTTTGTACACCAAATGATGCATTACTATGAATCTGTCTGGAGTAATGGTGACAAGCAGGATGTCAATACATGGTTATGTCATAAATTTATTTTAATTAGGCAATATTAGAAAAGATTACTGAAAGCTCCAGGAGAATGTAATAGGACTTCGTAATAAGATGTCAGATTAAATTCAATTTAGATGAGTGCATGGGAATTAAAATATAAATCACTTTATCGTGCACAGCTCTAAATTAGTCCCGAAGAAAAGTGCATGATATTTTATTGGATTATTTGAGAAACAATGTTTTGATTAAGTAAAGATTATAGTAAAAAGCGTAATAAGGGCATAAATGCTTTAAAATGCTATGAGCTGTATTCTTGCACATCTTGATTATTGATCATTTATGATAGTGCTTCTGTAAGGTGTGCCAGATTTGGCACAAACACTGCAGTCCCATTCGCAGTGGGCAGCTTGGTGAGCTGGTATCTGGCTTGTAGATAGAAGTAAAGGTTCAGACAATAGTGTAAATTTTTTTTTCCCCTGAAAAGGGGATTTTCCAAACCTCACTATTCTCACCTCAGACTAGTGAAATTCAGGGAAGTCTCTCCTTTCAGACATGACCTTTGTTTTTGGCTCCTGAGTGTGAGGAGCGACATTAGACCTTTCAGTCTGTAGACTTCTAAAGCTGAACAGAAAATATATCCCCTCACTGGTAAAAGCTTTAAATGCCCAGATTGTTGTAATCATTGAACCAGGCAAAATAGGTCTGTTCTGAAAGTTATATTTATGGTTTTCTATTATGTAGACTAGTTACAGTAATGGGCTGCTTCACAGCTCCCAAATCAGCAAAATTGAGATGCAGATGCAGGATGTTGCCATCACAGGCTGTGGGCAGCCAGAGGATTGTGCTCAGTCTGCTGAAGCTGGCCCACAGTGCAACATAGGTCCAGAAGGAAGGCATGAATAAAAACATTTGATTCTGCAATTTATTTATTTGGGAGTTTTGTGGGCAGGGAATTCACTGGTCAGGAAGCACAAATAATCCAGGGATCTGGGGATGCAACCAACATCTTTCCCTTCCTATCTGAGTTTCCGTATGAAGGGAACTCCTGCTATATGTGGCTTCTGCAGAGATGTAGGCAAACTGGTAGCATCTTGATATACAATTTCTGATTTGTAATTAGCTAGGGATAGCCATTAAAATGCTTCTGAACCTGCCTGAGTTTTGGTATTGAAAACATGGGTGTTGATGGCATTTAGGTGCCTATATTTTTTAAGTATTGGATTAGATTTCACCAAGCTTGGGGAGGCTATTTCTGTAAAAATGTGCAAGTTCCAAAATGTCAAGCTGCATGAGC
Source organism: Agapornis roseicollis (assembly GCA_002631895.1). NCBI lineage: Eukaryota > Metazoa > Chordata > Aves > Psittaciformes > Psittacidae > Agapornis > Agapornis roseicollis. The sequence goes on from NDXB01000275.1 coordinate 1,437, forward strand.
AGGGTGTAGCCTTACAAGTGCCTGGTAATACTGTAACCATCATTTTTCACTTTCATAATGAAAAGGTGGTTGAATTCATATCTCCCCATACTTAAAAATAACAGCTCTAAACTGAAATAAAGACTGGGAAATTTCAGCCTAGCAAATGAAAATCAGTATTTTCAGCCTTGTTTAATGCTGCTGCTTTCCTGAAACCACTGGAAACTCTGCTGCAGCTGGTAAGCACAGGATATCACTTGCAAGATTCAGAGACCTGTGTGTTATAATAAAAATTCTGATCTAATCTGTATATTGTGGCTTATATCAAGTATCTGCAGAAAGACCGTTTACAACTAAATAGTCACTGATTTGACCCTAAGTCTTTTTTTGAGTTATCTCTGAGGATATAGTGTAGCTCTTCTGGACAGCAAAGGCACATCCAATTTTAAATCTTGTCTGTGGACTGATCTTTTCTTTAAAACCCCACTATATAAAGAGATTTAGATAGTATTTAGTCTTGTGCTTACTCACTTATGATGACTACTGCTGCTTGCAACATTACATATTTATATGAGGAAAGTGTTTTTAACTGAACCAAAACATGCATTTGAGTGGATTATTATGTTCTGCAAGTTTCCAAAGGACATTTTGGTATTATATCCACATAGACATTATATATATATGGTTATTTGCCATTTGGCTCTTTCCAGCTTTTAAAAATATCCTTAAAAAGGAGCAATTGGAAAATTACTACAGCAAACATAAATAATGAAATGATACAATTTTGTTTAAAAAATGAAATAAAATCAGACTTCTGTATTCCCTTTGATTTCTTGTTTGCTGTTGTAGAATCATAGAATAGTTTGGTCATCTCCTCCAGCCTCCCTGCCATGAGCAGGAACATACTGAACAAGATCAGGTTGCTCAGAGCCCCATCCAACCCAACCCTGTATGTTTCCAAGGATGGGGCATCTGCCATCTCTCTTGGCAACCTTTGCGAGTGTTTCACCACCTCATCATTCCTTGTATCTAGTCTAAATCTCCCCTCTTTTAGTTTTAAACCACTACCTCTTATTCTATTGTAACAGGCCCTACTAGGAAGTCTGTCTCCATCTTTGTTGTAGGCCCCCTTTAGGCATTGGAAGCTGCTGTGAGGTCTCCAACCTGGAGAAGAGAAGGCTCTGGGAACAAGCCCAGGTCTCTCAGCCTGTCTCCATAGCAGATGTGCTTAAGCCCTTGGAGCATCTTTGTGGTCTCCTCTGGATTTCCTTCAACAGGTCCATATCTTTCTTATGTTATGGCCCCCAGAGCTGGATGCAGCACTCCAGGTGGGGTGGAGAGTGGAGTACAGGAGGAGAATTGCCACACTCAGCCTGGGGGCCATGCTTCTTTTCAGCGCAGCATACTGATGGCTTTCTGATACAGATCCCTTCTAGGTTTCTCGCTACCTACCACTTTATTTATATGAAAATAATTCATGGTAAACCTAAAAAGTGCAAGGTATGGACATTTGATGTTTTTCTACAGTCTTTAATATTTAACATATTTAATCTACTAATATAAAACAGTCTATAGAAATAAAGCAGAGCTCGTATCACAGTGACAAAACAGGGAAAGAAAAAGCCATGATAAAGGAAGTTAAAAGATTATTACTTTGTGAATTAGCATTTCAAATCTACAGTGTAGAAAAATAAATGTTTAGTTGTCGTCAGGTCTTTGAAGATATTTGTATCAAAGAGTCCCTTTAATTCACACTGCTGAGTAATTTGAAAAAGTAGTTTCTTTCATTTGATCCTTCAAATTCCAAACTCCAGGGAAAAAAGATGTTTCCCATTTGTAAGTAGAATGGGAAGAAGCTGTGCTGCTGACCTGATTCATCAACAGATAACGTAAGGGAGCAGAGACAATACATAGAAATAACAACAGGACGTTTAAATATAATCTTGCAAAAACAACAGCTCCAAAAGGGAGGAAGAGATTTTGGTGTTTCTACAATGAAAAAAATAATGACCATTTTTAAAAAATACTCATGCAAAATCATACAATCAGAGAGAAATTTCTAAACATTTATAGATACTTGGTTGAAGAGAAATTACAGTCTTATGTTTGCAATATGTAGGACAGGAACTACAACTCTTTTTTGGCACTAAGCATAGTGAAAACTGCCAGCTCAGTTTTTCTATCTGATGCAGTATTGTTGGATAATGCATAGTGCTTATGCTGGTAGTGTTTATCATCAAAGCACTAAGGCAAGGTCCAAGTACAGTACTGGCAGTCTCAGGCATTCTAAAGCAAGACCAACCTCCCAAACCCCCATAGGATTGGCTTAAAATGAAACATGAGATTTAAAAGTTGTTTGGGGCTATTTATATTTTAATTTTTAAAACTGAATTTCACCAGACAGATTAGTAACAATGTTGAGATGGAGCTGCATGTTGAATTTAATTTTGGAATCTTATATAAAAGCTGAGCATTTTGGCCTAGTTTACATCAGAAGTTGCAGAGGTTGGATTTAAATTCAGGAAAACACTTTTCAGAATCAGTATCTGGTTCAGGCTGTACATGTAGACATGACATGTGTTTTTCAAAGTCTTAAAAGAGTGAGTCACAGAATCATAGAATAGTTAGGGTTGGAAAGGACCTTAAGATCATCTAGTTCCAACCCCTCTGCCATAGGGGGCATATGTAGTTGAAATGATAAATGTCATATGGAGTATGTTACAGTTTTGTAGAAAATTTTAATGGATTTTATCTGTTGACATTTTATTTGGTAGCTGTGATTTTATACATTTTAAGCAACTGTGTTTCATGTATACCTAAGAAATTAATCAAAGTGAAGACAGAAACAATCCCAGTTAGATGATGATGGTTTTAAAAAGGAAAGCCAAAATATACAATTGCAAATAAATGCTGGGAAATTCCCTGTATGTTCATGTAATTCTGTTAACACAATGCATTCGAAAACTCCCAATCCTTTAAACAGGAACCCTTAAATCACACAGCCTGTTGGTTTACTGCCACTGAAGAAATTTTCTTGTGTTTGTTGATGATTATGATATAATTTGCATCTTCTCTGTTGCTTTATCTGTCCCTGCCTACAGTGTAAAAGTCTAGGAGAGGACTTCTGCTGTCTTCATGTCGTCCTTGCACATCTCATTCAGGCTGAAATATTTCCCTTCAGTATCCATTTATGCTTGGGCTCCAGTGAGATTACTTACCTTGTCAAATACTTATCACCTGTTAACATGAAAAATTCTGAGTTTTAGAGAGAGGACATTGATCACTTGAATTCTGTGTTAATAACTATTGTCAAATCATCATGGATAAAGGATGTCCCAATTTAGGGTTTTTTTTGCATTGCTGGCAAGAGAAGTGTGCTTAGTCACTGAAGTTAATTTTGGCTATGGTTCCAGAGCCTTAGAATGACTAAAATCAGTCTCTATTTTTGGTTGTCTTTTTATATTTGAAAAAATTGGGAACAGTTTTAAAGAAAGGATTTGATGCCATCTGAAATGACATTGGTTGCCTTTTTACATAATTTTGATGGAATTTTTTGCTTTTGTACTTTGTTTCACCAGTACAGCTAAATCTGTCATTCACTCTCAAATAATACATGATCAGCTTGCTTTACAACATAGAGGATTAATATAGCCTGTTTATATATTTTAACACTATCTGGGAAACAAAGGTTTCCTCTTGTCTGTTTTCAGAAGCATTAAAATGTTTTACAATTTCAGCCCTTATACATTGGCTTCGATGACTCTGTAAACATACGGAAGCAGTAAATCCTTTCTATCTTTAATTGAAATCCTTTTATATCACTCTTTAGGGCAGTCTGCATTTTGCAGTTATTTACACATATATAATAGGAAACATATGTTCTTATAGTTTCTACAGTCTTTGTCCTTCAACATTGTACATCTCATAGTCCACAAAAGTTTTCCATGTTGTGTGGCCCATGTTTATGCCTTTTTTATTTGTGCATGGGGTTCATAATGCTTTTTATCTTTAGAATCTGCAGAAATAAAGCAGTCTTGCACTCAGTTCCTTCCCTTGCAAACTCTAGTGTCCAGTTCTAGCTCTGTGCAAATTAAACCAGCATTACTACTGAAGGCTAGAGCCCTGCATTAACTTCTGCTGTGCAATTGCACCTTATACCCAATGGAAGGGTACGATGTTCAGGTGCTCAAGTGAAGCAGGCTCAGCTTGTCAACCATAATCTGTCACAGACTGCATTTTACTGCTATAGGTATTTGTGTCAACTCCAGGAGAGGTTAAAGGCGCAGGGATGGAAATGGGTTTTTCGGACTGGGGGGTGCTGCCTCTTCCCATTGGCATTGCAGTTTGAAATTGCCAGTGTATCCATAAGGCTGGCCAGTGAGAATCAAGGAGTTCAAGGAGGCTGCAGAAGTATCCAGAGCCTGGTAGAGTGCTTGTGCCAGTGGTTGCATGTTTATCTTTCCAATCCACTGCTTCCACATGCTCAGTCCTCCACATTCATAGCCTCTGTGACTGTGGGTCAGGGTGTTGCATCTTTTGCAAATTCAGAGTTTTTCTGTAGAATCATAGAATCACAGAATAGTTAGGGTTGGAAAGGACCCTAAGATCATCTAGTTCCAACCAGATCATCTAGGTCCAAGCAGATCATCTAGTTCCAATCTGTAGGGCAGTACTGCCAGTTCAGTGTGTCTAGATAAAAAATGAGGTTTTCCCTGAGTTTCTGAGGTGAACTTTGTGAGGGGTTTTTAGGTTTTATTGTTCAACATTTGTAGCCATAAAGCTTTTGGCAATGGCAGCAGTTATCTGGAGCATGAGGCTTAAGAAATTTGTCTTTTATGTTTGTGGAATTTTTTTTTGTATTTTTTTCAGTGAAGATGGGGCTGCTGCAGTAAGTTACAGCATACACATGATACCTTGTTATGGAGCTATTCTAGCACTGCAATGTAGGCAGGGAAGGAATTTCTTTCCCCTTGCAGGCTCTTTTCAGTCTGTTTTTTTTAGGTAGCACAGAAATGGAGCTGTATTCATAGCCAAAACAATGTGTTGTACCAATGCTGTCTACATAGTAATTGTTATTTTGGATGTTGTATGAAAACATGAGCAATAACTTTGCTATTCACTTGCTGCTTATTCTTTTTTGAGTTTCTTTTCCTGTAAAAAAAAAAACCCACCCCCCCAAACCCCACTAGAACATTGTAAGAAATAAAGCATAGTAACGTACCTAGTAAGTGGGATGGGTATGACTGTGCTGTGAGAAAAAGATGCCATGTTCCTTTGGGAATTACCCTGTTTATATTGCTTTTAAGTCACTGAACATGTCGATGGTGAAATATAGACTTACATTTACAGAACCCTGAACAGTGTCTGAGTTTCAGACTTATGTAGTTAATAAAAGATCCAATTCTCTTCAGACAGCCTTGAATTCTTATTAAATGTATAAGTTTCATTTTGGGCAGCAGGTTTCTACATATCAGAACCCTCAGGCTAAAGGAAAAAGAAAAGAGAACTTGTATATGTTTGTAAGTATAGTGCTGAAAGGAGAATTTTTGTTCCTGCTGCAATGGCTTCAACTAACTTAGTTGTAAGGTGGTTTATTTTCCCCTTTAAGAAATGCAGAGAAGAAATACAAATTGAGGAGAACATAATTTTATTTCTGGAGCTCTCAAGGAGCTAATGTACTTTTCACTATAAAGAACACTGAAGGGGGACAGCAACTGCTGTTTCTTAGTAAAAAAATTTCTATGTCCTGCAGAAAGAGCAATAGAAATCCATCTGGGAATTTTTACTAGAATGAATGTGACTAGCTGTAGATACTTACATAATAGATAGTACTTACTGTAGTACTATGTAGTAAGTGCAGAAACTTCCTGTTTCTTTCACAGCTTGAAAACTAAGGCAAAGAGAAGTCATATGACTTGACTATAGTAGGGTGTTTCTGTTAGAGCAAGGAAGAGAATCCAGATTATTAGAAAACAGCTTCTTTAATGCTTAGAGGTGGTAAAATCATTGAAATATTTGTGATAAAAGTCCATGTAGGCAACATTTCTTATTTCAAAAGCACAACTGAATCAAATGAAGTAACACAATAAACCCCTCATTTTATGTATGATGCTCTTCATAGCAACACCAGTGTACTTGTAAAACATCCTAAAATCTGATTTTTTTTTCCTTAACTTGATTCAGACAGTGTATCACTGGAAAGATGCTCTCATAAATGAATGGCTGCTGTGGGCTTTGCCATTGAATTTAATTGCTTCCATTTCCAGGCAAAGTGGCTTTCCTGAATCCTGTGTTGTTTTCTGTTGCCTAGCAGAAGGCTAATAATACTTCCTCATGAAGGCAATCCCACATAGCAGAAGGTAGGAGGGCATGTGGAAATGGATGTTTTAAAACTGCTCAGCTTACCTGCTGATGGGTGTTAGATGTGACAGCAAATTTCACATCAAGTAAGTGGGAAATACGTATGTATTGCTGGCACTTTTGCTTAAGACTGAATACTTCTAGGTGCCTAACATAACAGTAAATGTTGAAGCTGCTACTGCTGTGAATGAACACATGTGAGAGTATTTATCTAGAATGCAAAGCTTAAAAAGTATTTTGGAACCATATCACTGACATATGGTACAACAGATTAAATGATACAAGCAGAGTCATTGTTCTGATGCAGACTTTACAGATAACAGTGGCAGAAGAAGTAAAACTCATGCAAGGTGCAGAGCCTCCTGGAATGATTTACAGAGAAACTGGCTGTGACAACGTTAGTCAGTCTAAAAAAGAAACCCAGCCCACAAGTTAGAACAGTGGAACAGCTTTTCCTTCAAGTGTAATGATGAAGACAAACAGATGAATGTGGGAGGAATAAAATAAATCAGCTGTTAACACCCTTTTTGAAAGCACATTGAAAAGATAATAAAATTACTTTTTATTGGTTTTTAGAAATAATTAAACTTTTCATCCTTTTCAAGAAGAAATGAAAGGACCTCTTGATTGTGTGCACATTAAAAATGAAGTTTTGTGCAAATTTGTGAGGACTTTCCTAAATTTGTGAGGACTAATCATAAAATGTGTTATGTCAGATTGACAACTGTTAGTTGTGAGAACAGATATTCTTCAACCCTATTTTTAACAAGTGTGTTAAGATGAGTTAACTGCCATCAGCTATCACGACTTTGGTCTCCACTCCAAATCTATTTCATACAAAATTCTGGGGAGGAAATGGGCTTCGTGCTGGAAAGAGAAAATGAAGAAATGTGGGTCAGAGAGTGTTCCACATTCAATGCTTCTGTGCCAGAAACAGTCTGTAACTTTCTGCCTAGATTTTACAAATCAACAGCATCCTCCTCTATAATTGGACTTCTAAGCAAAAAAGAGCACAGCATAAATAGTGCTGATATAAGATGCTCAGCAACATCAGTTCATCCAAGAAAATGATCCCATTATCTCTTCCAAATCCTAATGGGCTGTTTCTGACCTTACATCCTCTCTATTTCTACAAAACCTAGTATTCAATTTGGTTCTTACTGTGAGTTACAAACCTGATTTCCTGGGTCTTGGGCAATTGCAGCAAGCTTGAAGTTGTTTTAGGTCTGTCTTTTCATGAAGTTATGCTATGCAGGATTCAAAAATCATAAACACAGAACTGAAATTAATGATGTAGACTCTAGTTCTGAAGAAATGTAGAACAAATGAAGTAACTAGAGTGGCTGAAAACAGAATCAAGTCTTCCCCAAAGTTCAGAATGGGTATATTGATAAAGTCCTGTTTACTTTAGGTCTAATGAGATGCATTTTTAGTTTTGAAATTAAAAATACCATTACATTATAGTTTTTGAAACAAAGCACTGAAAATTGGGTATTGGACAGTAATCTGTTTTTTTCGCTATCTCCTAATTTCACGGGTTGATAATTACTTTGCACCAACTGCTAAATCATTAAAGAGTGGAATATTTTTTACCTCCCTATGTTGATGAGAGATATTCTTATTTTCAGATTTTAAGTGTCTCATGAGATGTGTAACAGCTTTAAACACTTCTGTTGCTACAGCTTGACTTCCTGACCGCAGATTACACACACATGAGCAGAACTGGTGTGTAGCCACCCCACAGCCAATTCTGACTAAGCAGTCCCCTCTCTGCCTAGAGACTGCATAAAAACCACACCAGTACACTGCTGTCCATCTCCAGTATTTGTATATGGTATTTAAACATCCATATTTATAGGTTAAGTTCTGCACTTTGTACTTTCTGGTTTGAGTATGTTCTGGTAATTTTAGCAAAATTTATTGCTTGTTAGTTAAGATGATGTATATTTGACCATTGTATGTTGGAAGAGGTAAGAAGAAATGCCCTTGTGGTTGTGGTATATATTCTAGATATTTATGTAGATAGTTTATTTGATAACTGCCATTCTGCTTTAGCTATTTAATGGGGTTTTATTGCTTATTTTGCAATCAAATACAGAGACCCAGGTGTACCAGGGGGCACTGAGGTATGTTGCCTATGGTTTTACAGAACCATATTAGTGTTCCTTTATCATTGACTACCATAAATTGTGGTTATGTAAATTTTAAAGTAGCACACATGATTGTAGGTCAGAAATGCATTAAGAAATTTAAACATAAATTAAATGCATGAAAACATTGCTTAGGCGACCTTGCAGACTCCATTCAGTTGTGAACACTTGTTATTAGCGGTGAGAAAGGATAACTCTTACAGTGCTTTCTGTCTGTGGATTTAAAAAGGGGCTTTACAATGGATTGTTGTACCCATTTGCAGATGAAAAGATTGAGACTGAGAGAAAAGAAGCAATTTATCCAAGGTCACTTGGAAAGCTAATAATACATCTGGAAGGAAACCCAATGAATTCAGAGATCTGGGCCAGTTCTCTACTCAAGTGTGGTACAGCCTGCTTTACTTCCAGCTGTTCCTAGTTTCCTGAAGAAAACAGACATACCCACTATAGTTTCCAACCAGAATGTGGTAGGTATTCTGAGAGAACTTCTGCTGTGAACTTCCAGTTTTATTGTTTGCTTCTGGCAACATCACACTGTTAACCACATCAAGCCTGTTTTTTCCTGTTTTAGTTGACACCACTGTAATTCCAGTGTTCTTTTTTGAAATGAATTGAGTTATTGTCTACTTTACCAATACAAATGAAGGTAGTTTGGCCCAAATTATCTGCATTGGAATTCCTAGTGTTCTGCATTTAAAGAGTGTGATGCTGCCTGCTGAAATATTTCTCATAATCTGTTTATTTAACTTGTACCAAAAGCAAAATTAAAGGAAGGGCTTTAACTTCGCTTTAAGTAAGGTTCTTACTCAGATATAAGTTGTTATAAAAAAGGGAAGAATACATTATTTTTCTTGTACTTCTTGACTATACATGAAACTGTTCAGTTTATTTCTGTGAATGGTATCCTGCTTCTTGATGAATTCCTAGAACTGCCATTGTAAATCTTAACTTCACAGAGTCTGTTTTCTCTAGACAGTGCTGGTTCTTGCTATGACATTAACATAAACTGCATTTATATTTTATACTTTCTAGTGAAATCGTTGCTGGTTAGAATTAGTTGGAAATCTAATGTATCATTTTCACCTCTCTAGTGGAGCTGATAACTTCCTGGTTTTTTAGCTTGTCTTTCAGTCTTCAGGTCTACTGAGGCTTTTTAGCTCTGTCACTCTTTGACTCGTGCAGTGTGTATTAATGGGCTTGCAGATGACTTTACTAGGAATAAGGTACAGTTTTCTCTCCTCACTGACTACTCTGCTTTTGTAAGCAGTGTTAGTAAGCCACAAAGATCTGCAGACTTTCAACCAGGATTTGCTATGACTAAACATGATTTCTCTGGATTTGACTGACATTTGGTAATGGCTTCAGTGCAGCAGAAATAAATTTTTAAGATTCAAATATTTTCTGTGTTAAAGGGTTACCCTTCATATTGTTGCAACAAGCCTAACAAAGAGGAATGGCTCTTTTGTGCACTAAAAGAAGGGATCATATGAAAAACAAGGGAACAAGCCAGTGTTTTACCATATTCACAAGGATTTGCTAGATTGATTAAGCACAAACAGATTTAATTTTGATGCTTTCTAACTTATGCATGTTTGACTTTACAACTCAATAATACTTTAAAAGACAATATGTACATTATCTGAAATTGAATAGGTGCCTTTCTTTGCTTAGGAGTTGTTTGGTTTTGTTTTGGGTTTTTTTTGTTTGTTTGTTTGTTTGTTTGTTTTCCCCATGAGACAATGCAATAATATACACAGGAGTGCCTGCTCTTGTGAAGTTGTAGACTTTTCCCTGGAATTTGCTGATTATGTATTGCTTTGAAAATATCAATGCTAAATTTTCCTGTGGGAACATAATAATGTGATTTTTTTTTTTTTTTTAAACCAGATACGACCTTTACTTTCTTTGAAAAATAGGCTTCCAGCTTCAGGACTCTGTGATGCAGTGTGTCCTGGTTTTAATGCAGGAGATCTTAGTCTGCTTTATCTTCTAAAATACAAATATTTGTATGTAAATTTCAATCTATAAAATGAATGTAAAACCAACTTTCATTCTAAGATTACAGTTAGTTACTTCAGACTCTTTATTTGTTCTTCCTAACTTTTCTAGTAACTTGCTCCTAATAACTCCTGGCTAAAATCACTCATACACATCATTTTGGATGGCATCTTCAGAGGTGCTGTTTGTTCTGTCTTGAAGTTTCTTTTTTCATATTACTCAGTACTGTATTGTCCTGAAATATGTTTTCTACAGCCAATTGCTTCTTTGGCATTCTGGAACAATAAATGGCAATAAAATGAGGTGAGTTTTCAAGTTGTATAAGAAAATCATGTAATTGATGTGTTTTATTGAAAAAAAACATCTAATCACTTTTTAAAACCTTTTTTAGTCATCTTGGTAGTGTGCAGTGTGTGGAAGCTAAGAATATGTGACTCAGGAGAAAATGTGTTGCCACTCATTTTGGAGAAAAAAAAATCCCATTGTATTCATATAGAGACTGAGCTGAACTGCAGGGGAGCAAACAGAGCACTGTTCATTGCATACCGCACGAAATCTGGGGATGATGTAAATTTTCATAACTCATTTGACTTCAGTGAAGCTGCACTGATTTATAGGAGCTGAATGGTTTTTGTGCAGTGGTGATATTTTCTCTGTTTACTTAGAAAAAACAGTTGTGCTTAATATTGGACAGAACAGCAAAATAATGTTCCCTGACCTGCATCTCTTGTCCTTGGGGAAGTTCTGGATTTACATTAATGGAACGAGGCTCAGAATCTGGTTCAATTTATGCAAAGTACTGAGAGGCATATCTATTTCTTGGGTTTTATTTTTTGGTTCTTTTTTTTTTTTGCTTCCTGCTATGAGCCACTTTGTTGGATCAAAGCTAGTTGAAAGCTGAGCTAACCAGATGGTTAGGGTTTTTCCTATGGAAGACTATCCTAGGGAGGCATAGAACTAGAACAGGGAATTACTTGGTTGGGGAGGTACTGAAAAGCATTTGGCTAGAGTATTGATGAGCACAGGTAAACTGCTTGAATGACCTGAGGGACTGGCATAACATAGAGCACCCCTAAAGCTGTCCTTAATGGCACTGTGAGATGGCTGTGGGATTAGTGGATAGAAGAGGGAATGTGCCTCTATTTTCCCAGCTGTGTGGGGTGCTTCTCAGCTTCAATGCAAAGTTCAGTCTCTGAATTAGAATTTTTACTTGAGAAGCCAGAATTTTATATTTTCATTTGAGGAGTCCTGTTTTGTATGCAGACCTTCTCAAGCATCAAGATGAGAGGATTCTCTAAGGTGTGTTACTGCTGCTTCAAGTACACAGTTTTGCAATTCATTAAACTCTGCTTTCTTGCATGAAAATGTTCATATAAACCCCTGTAATGTGCATTTACAAAATGGCACGTATAACCATGTTATGGTACCTTTCCATTAATAACAGTTCAGTTACTATGCAATTTGCAAATCTAACAAGTGTTACAAAATGAAGAATGTCCTATAAGTGTTATTGAAAGAAACCTAGGATGTTTTCATATTATTTCCTAATGATTAAACTGGTTTACCCATTAGATTTCTAAGTCACCATACAAATTTAAACTATAATCACCCCAAAGTCTTGACTGTCCCTGCCTGAGGCACCACTTCTTCTCCAGGGAAGATTATGAACAGCTGAAATTTTGTGAATAGTTTGAGCAAGTAGGTGCCACATGAATGGATGGCAGCTAACTTTTCAGTCAGAAACCTATTACAGCTGAATTGATGATTATGTCATATTGTGGGATGATAGGAAAATGTATCAAACACAAATCCGACATATTTACAAAGATTTCTGCTTGTACCATTTGCATTGTAAAAAACTGTCTAAATTCAGATGCAGTCAGCCTGTTCTTCTGTTGCTTATGTGAGTGTAAATTGGCACAGATGTGATGGTCCTACCCTATGTACAATTAACAGAAGAAGAAAGAATTGAGTGTTTTGTAATTTATAAAATTTTCATGAAAATGAAATCTCTTCAGCTGCTGTAAATGTTTAGAGGGAATCTTGGCCAAGCATCTTGCTTTGTGGTGGAAGATCACCCTTAGAATAAGCCTGTTCAGCCTGGAGAAGAGAAGCTGCTCATAGCAGCCTTCCACCCTCCGAAAGGGGCCTACAAAGATGCTGGAGAGGGACTTTTCATCAGGGACTGTAGTGATAGGACAAGGAGTAATGGGTTCTAACTTAAACAGTGGAAGTTCAGGTTAGTGGTAAATGCTCCATCCCTGGCAGTGTGTAAGTCCAGGCTGGAGAGTCTTGAGCAACATGGTCTAGTGTGAGGCACCCCTGCACATGGCAGGGGGATTGGAACTAGATGATCTTAAGGTCCTTTCCAACCCTAACTATTCTATGATTAATGTACATTTCAATATTTATTCACATAGGTTTTTCATTTTTAATGTCAGCACATATCCATAGTCATTGTCAGTCAAAACATCTGTCTTAATATTAAATGTGAGTGCTTCTGGTTGTTATGAGATGTGAGGATAGAATAATCATCTCTAATACAGCATTAAGAAATTCCCTGCATGGAGAAAGACAGATTTACACTAGCTTTATCTTATGTGGGTGTATGAGATAATGGGAGAATAAATCTCAGTAGTATAATAAAATGTATAATTTAGAATTTCTTCATGAGATTAATGCCATATAGTTTTCTCTTCCTTTTTTTTAGTTCATGAGATTAATGGTTTCATGAGTTTCAGTTTCCCTATCAATCAGTCATTAACTGAACATAATCTAATTACAGGACTTTGGAATGAAAAAAGTATTCTTAGGGTTATTGTTTTTAGGAATGAAATTGTTCCATAATAATTTTAGTGTTGGTCTTAAACCTCAGTTTTCATTCAGTTGCCAGGGACTTTTTTTAGGTTTATTTTATGGTACTGTTTTTGCTATAGGAATCTATGCTTTCTAGAAGTATGGTACATTGTCATAATGAAGAAATGAAAACACAAGAAGAAAAAGTAATATGTAAAGAAGGAATGTTAGCACTGGTTACTGACATGCAATAAAAATACAGTAGTTTTGTGTGATACTTTGTACTTTAAGCCTATTATCAGATGTTCATACTTGTAAAAATTAAGGCTGTTGTTAATGAACTCTGTTCAGAGAGACAGAAAATCAGACGCCTCTTAAAGCCCTTTGTTACTGCTTTGTAGGAGATGTTGAAAGGCAGCATAATGAAGGGTTTGGTTACTAAACCAGAGGTCACTAGTCCTGGCTGTCCTGAGTGGTTTGGCATTTCACCTCATTTTCTGTGTTTCAGTTTACTAAGTGAAAGTAAGGGTAGCAGTACAAAGCTGCTTGAATATCCCAACTGGTCCTGGTAAAAATAAAAGTGTTATAGGATGGTGTTCTATGATTTTGTTGCTAGGAGTTAGTGTTCAACATACTTGTTGAATAAAACCTCATAATAAAACCTAATAAAACCTCATCCTGTTGTTATTTATCTAGTTTAAACATTGCTGCTTCTTGCATGAGACAAATGATTCTTGTGATCATTTTGTCTTTTTAAGCTTTGGATTGCTTATTGTCTTTAATACTTTGCAGTTGGATTGGATCAATTTTCTGTTTACAGATTGGAAATGGTTTCACTTTGAGGTTAAACTGTCATGTTCCAGTTGTAATTATACCTGTTCTGGAATTTAGTTTTAATTTCTGAGTTGAAGATAATTTCCTTTCTCAGGAAACCATATCCTCTGATATGCTTTTTACATGCCTTTTATCTGTTCATTTAAGTTACTCAAATAAAAGAAATGCTTCAGTATTTTTTGGAATTTGATGGGACTTAAACATTTGCTATTGGTATCAGTATGAAATGTGCTGTGTACTCTTTGTATAGTCTTTTGCTGTAAACTGTATTTATTTTTGGAACTTAGCAGAAGTGTTACTTACATATCCTTCAGTAGAAGTGGGTGTGTGAAACACGCTGCAAAACTTAAGTGATTCTAGGTTTTGGGATATGCTTTTTACTCCTGTCTAAGAAAGCGTTACTAAGGAAGCATTACTCAATTATTACTCATGTTACCAAGCTCTACAGAGTATACTGAGCACTACTGACAGTATTCTCTCCCATCCACTGTGCCTTGCACTGTCCTTGTTCATCACATGACAGCAATAATCCTACTATTTAGAAATCAGCTCTTAACACAATTAACCATCACAATCCAGATACAGAGAAAAAACAAGATCTGAACAGTCTGTTTGGTTTTCTTCTTAATGAAGATTCTCTTTTATAACCTTTGGCAATGCTCCTAAGTGAACAGTTTTGGGTATTGTATAGAAAATAGTCAGTTTGCCTTTCATCCTGAGAAACATACAGCACCAGAAAGTAAGGTGGATTTGGGTAGAGGTTATGTGCCTGGGAAAATGCTTTGAAAATACCTGGCACATTCTATATGCTGCATTATTTCAAAGACTAATGTTTACCCCTCATAAATGAGCTTATGTTATATGTTATTTCTGGCAGAGCTTGGTTAAAGGAATTAGAGGAAATGGACATGTCATTGGAGGCATATAAAGGCCTTTAACCTTCTCCTATGGTGATGAGAATACTCTGATCTGTGTTTCAAACACTAGCACTGTACATTGGATCCTGTGTCCAGGAAAAAGAACAGACTTGCTTTGTGTCATTGTTCCAAATATCTGCTATACTACAAAATGTGACAAGAAAGATGTTTTCAAGCCACAACCTTCAGGGTTTGAAAAGGCTTTCTTTTTCTTCTCTAATTCCTCAATCCATCTCTGTTTTACAATAGCAAATTGCAGAGCTTGATCTTTTTAATCTGTGTTTCTATTTGTAAGTGTGTCAGAAAATAGCCTACATCCTTTCTTCAGTCTGATACAAGTTCTGCAACATTTTATGTTTTGTTATTCTTAAAACTGAGTAATACTGATAGTTAGAGTTAGCTTTTATGTTGTACTTGGGGAAAAAAACCTGTAAAAATTAATCAGGGAGGGTTTAAGGAATATAATTGGTTTTCTTTACTTCTGCCTCTCATTATGATAATTAATAAGGTTTTTATTTTTATCCTGTGAGAAGCCACACTGCATCAAGGCCAAGAGAGCATTTACAAAGAAGTGATACATGAGCCCTGGGTAGCCATAAACTACAGTGAAGCAAGCTGACATTGACTTGGCTTCTGTAACTTTCTGTTATTACAGGTTTGTAATTTTACTTGGAAAATTGTGAAAGTTTGTTTTATATAAAAGCTAGTGATGTTAACAATTGTGTCTAGGATCAGCACAGTGGTCATTGATCAAACCCATTGCAGCTTTGTTTTAAATCAAATGTGAGAAATTTGACAAGCCTGTAGCTCTCTGCTATAGATTTTTTTTCTTGAGATGCTCCAGGTATCAAAGTTAGAATTGCAAAAGCGTTAAAGAACGAACTCCAATTTACAGACCTGTCAATAATGGCAGCAGCAGCATTATGATTGATGTAATACAGTATAAGATTACATGAAGAAAACTCAGCACAAATGATTTCTGTAGCACTTGTTACTTATAGATTTTACAAGTGGTAACATTTAGAATAATGACCATCTAATATGCTTCTTTACAAAACCACAGACCATAAATTTCAGCTATTGGTTCAACTTGTGAATTGGTAGCTTGTATTCAGATATATTTACTGTTGACAATTTCGTAAGTCCTTTTAAGAGTCATGGATTACAGTGTTTAATTTTGACACTACAAGCCTTGTATTTGGCATTTTGGAAGAGCAATTCAACTCCAGTTTATCAAGCAAAATGTATTGCTCTGTTATTGTCCACTCTTTTCCATTCTGTCCATTCTTAGTCCTTTTGTAAACATTATTGGCTTTAATTCTGTATTTGTAGTAAAAGAATACATTATGGCATAGGCTGAGAATCAGTCCTCTAGATAGCTTTTCACCCTAAATAATTGATAATTACTTAATTATTAAGAAATATAATGTCGAGAAAGTATTTTCCAATTTGATATTGCCAGTTAACTTCTGAGTATTCTTGTTTCTCAGAGTCAGAAACTCATGTGGTATTGAGTTCAAAGCTTAAAATGTGTTCAGAAGTATGTTGTTAACAGTTTTTGTAATTTGTTAGTAGGAATATGTGATCTGAGAAGATGTATCTTCCCTGAAAATCTGTTGAGGTCTATAAAATTTAATTAATCCTTTAAGAATAACTAATAATCTTTAATCACATATTGCATGATGTTCCTTGAAATCAATATTGAGGTAGATGACTCACAGCGGTATAAGTCATGCTGTTTAATCTTGTGAAATATTGGCAAAACAATGAAATTCTTTCAGTCTTATGGATTTTTCTAAGATAGATTTATTCTAAGGGAAGTAGAGCTGTTTTCTGAAATCGAATAAACAGGAAAAAATATATCTTGAGACATGTCTAAGATGCTGTTTGTCTCCTGATGGCATTCTGCAACAGCAGAGAGAATTGAATTGGATTTGGTATTAGTAAATCTGACTAGAAAAGGATTATTTGTGGGGGTTCACCAGTAGTGCTCTAGTACTTGGAACCTATGGCTTCCTTGGAGGTGACATAACAGTCTTGTGACTTTTTTTGCAATGGACCTGGGCACTCAGAGCAGTGTGACCTGTTTCTCTCCCTTTTGAATAGATTTGAATATTAATGGATTAATAGATTTTTCAGTACTAATGTTGGAGATTTATGTTGTCATAATCTTAATTGTCAGGATGCCTTTTTATAGGCAATGAAAACAAAATCTGGAGAAGGGGGATAAGCCTGCCATGGTATACTTGTGCTTCTGGATTGTCAACAGTGGTTGAAGCCAAAGTTTTAAACATGCATTGGTGTAGACCTCCCTATAAATGTCAGTTGTTGTTGGCTTCCCTAGATTTTGCAGCTTTCCTGGATTTTGCAGCTTCCCTACATTTCCTATGTTCTCTTTGTCTTTTTAATGTGCAAAACAACAATAACAAAAAAAGGTTCTTTATGTACTGTATGTTTTGTATAGATGAGGAAAAAATCCTTGAGCTGGAAAACCAGCTACCTTTCTTCAGTGGTGAGAAATACTGTAGATAGAGCTGCTAAAACCTTGGCATCTATTATCATGCCAGACTTGAGCATAGCTGTAGTGGGACCCTTAATGGATTGATCTGTGAACTCAGCTCAGCACCCCTGAGAGGGTACAGACAAAGCTTTAAATTACAGTCACAGCCTGTGATCCTAAAGGTATATTCCAGTGTTGAACCTTTTGTCCCCTGACAAGAAGCCTAATATAACTTGTACTGGTGTCAGAAGTCCCACATAGGGATTGCAGAGTTTAGGAATACTTTTCTCAGCTCTCTATTCCATGTTCAGCAAAATGCAGGAAGCATCTAATATTGAAGAAATCTTCTGCAAAGTCCTCCTTGGGATGGCTTTTGGCTTTATACCATCGAAAGTTTTACTAAGTTTTGAGGCACAGTGTTTTTCACAAAGCTATTGTAAATTGGACTGTTGGAAAGCTGCAGTCAGCATCCGTCCTAACATTAATATTTTGATGCAGCATCAGTGAATACATATCTTTGTTTATACCCACACTGCATTTTGCTTTAACTTATTGTAATGCAATAGTCAGTTTTAGAGAATAATCTTGTGCATGACCTGAGTTTCAGCTTGGGGAGCTCTTAGAAAGGTTTAATCAGATTTGTCAGATCAATGGAAAGAAGTTTGCATAATGCAGTATAAAGTACTTGCAGTAGTATTACTTAAATCAGATAGAGGAGTTTAAATTGATTGTTGTTTACTGTTTTTAGCTTTATTAAGGTCAAATCTCTTTTCAATATTATTTAAAGAAGGTGCTGTCCATGTTCTGACCTCTTTCTGGTTTTATGTAGTTATTTCCAATTATAAGCATTCTTACCTTAACTTGTCTTTAGTCTTCTAACCTCTGTGGTCTACATTTTAGAAAACCTTGGCTCATGACTCACTCCCCAGGTTAGACGTTAATTCCTAACGGCCCCACAGTTAGCCAGCTGCATGCTATCTCCTTATCTTCACCCTTGGGACCCAGCTGTATATTGGTGTGTATTAATCATTCAGCATCTGTACATACAAATCAAAATGCTCACATCCACCCTAATGTGAGCATACACCTTTCTTTTATACTTGAGGATGTCCAAAATATTCAGTGCTCTGTCTTTTTACTTGCTGGGCTAGAGAGTAGGGAATCCAATTCAATGCCAAAGCTGATCCTCCCCCAATCCCCCTTTTACCCCAGTTTATCAGCAAAGGGAGCCTGTCTTCACACATACACACATCTGTATGTCCATGTGCTTTCCCCTAAGAACTCCCCTAAGAACTGTACTGAGATCATGAGCATGATACAGTTTGCTAGTTTTTGGTCCAGTAAAAGGTCCTCTGATATTTATAACAACTCGGTGTGCAGTTTGAAAGGTAACTGGTTCAGCCAGTGACTGGTGTGGATTTGATAGAGGGGAAAGCTTCATTGACAACAGCCAGTTCTTTACAGCCCTGTGTTTTCTATTTCTGTGGTGTTCTACACATCTATGAACTTTTCAAGGGTGATCCTGCTTTGGTTTTGAGATCATAAGTCATGCTCTGTGGTTTTTACTGAATTGATCCATCTGGTTTTAAGATCAGTATTTATACGCGATTTGGAAGGAAGTCTCATCTATTACAATTCTTATTTTAAAATCATTTGATATTTTTATTGTGTACTTCCAGCAAATGCTGAAACTCTGTGATGTCCAAGGGCTCAGCAGGATTTTGGGGAGTCCATCTCTACATTGCATTGCATGTGATGCCACTACAAGCTGCTCCCAAAATATTCTAACCCATTTTCCATCTCTATCTGTTCTTTGCTCTTGCATCCCTTATAGAGGTGATTGCACAGTGTTTGGGGGATGATTGTGAATGGGGTAAGGCAGCAAAGGATCACCTTTTCAGTGACAGTTCACTGTTAGCTTGGATTAAGTAAATGAAGTCCTGATCTTACTGTTGTGAACTGCCTTACCTTGGTATGGTGTGAATTATGAACCATGATGAGTCTCTCTTTTCAGTTAACTGGACTGATCTGTTTTTATCTGAAGTGCATTGCATGGGTTTAGGCTAGCTTTTCTGTTCCAGTGAATGAAAATCTGCCTTTGTATATACACAGACATAGTAAAGAGTCCATGTGCATGAAGGGGAGTCAGATTGGTACACCAGAGGAGGCCAGCTCTGAGGCATGGTGCTGCTCGCAGATTTGCTATGCCAGAATCAGGCTGAAGGTGCAAGCTTGCCTCTCCTGGTTGCAATTCTTTTCTAGCTCACCCCTTTCTGCAGCCAAACCAATCTGCACTGGGCCTATTTAGTGTTACAGTTCAGTCCTTCATTGTAGCTTATCTGCTGGTAATGGTGTGCTGTTGGATCTCTTCCCCTTAGCTATTTCCTCCTTGCCTGCATCAGTGACGGAGCAATGACTGTGGAAGGAGCTCCCTCTTCCTGCACCTTGAGCCGTTTTTGATAGATAGTGCATGCTACTGACACTTTCTAACAGCACACTGTTTTTGATGGCAGTCTTTTATCTACTGTTCATGTGATGGAAGGGTAATGGTTTCTGAGCACTAATGAAGCCAAACACAGAGTTTTCCCTCTTTATAACACTTTTATTTTCTTTTCCTAAGGAAGTATTTCAGTTACATCTTTAAGTCAGTCCCTGCTGCCCAGTGTAGATTTTGCTTTCCAGCTATGTAGAATTTGGGATTTTGCCAGGAGCATAGCTATCTGTAAAGTACAGGCTCTGGCTTCTTTAAGAGATGCTTTGGAACTGTGTTTATGGGATTCAGGGACACCACACCTTATTAGTGGTTTTATTTCCCCTGCCTGAAGGTTGAAATTTTTTTCTCAAGTTTATCAAAACTAGAACATAACAAGGCAGTGACTGTTTCACTTTATTCAGTAGTGATCAGTAAACAGATGCTTTTTCGTACCCACTCACCATGTTTTGTGTATGCATTTTGGTTGTGTGGAGGCAGATTGCTGTCAAGTTAGATGCTTCAACACCCTTAGTAGGATTTCTTTATTAGTATCTATTAATGGGAATTTGATCATACAGTATTAACTGATGGTGGGACTGCGTATTGGCTCTGGCAGTTTTACTAGTTTTGTGAGTTAGTTTGTTCCTCCAGCTGATACTCACTGGTATGTAGTTTGGCTGTGCATGATAAATAGCCAATGGTAAAGTTTTAGATTATAATAATAATTTACATGGATAATTAGCATTATGTTTGCCATTTCACTTTCATCTGTGAATCCTGCATCCTTTCTGTGCAGCCAAGTAGCTGCTGTACAGGAAAGGAGGCTGCCTGCTCTCCAGAACAGTCACAGACTAAGAGCTTTCCCTGGGAAGGTAGAGAATGTGGTTTGCAGCCTCTCAGGCTAAAGAGGAAATTGAATCTAGGTCTCCCACCACTTGGAAGAATTTTCTGATCTGCAGGCTATTACTAAAATACACACATCAACATAAGCATATCTTAGAAGAAAAACTTACCTGGCCACAGGGTGTGTTGCACATACCCTGAGATAAGACCCTCAGCAAACTAGATATAGAGCTGCTCGGAGTGGGTAATTCAAGATATGCACACAGGAGAAGCATTAAGTGTTGAGGGAGCTTTAAGGTCTGGGAAGCAGAGACTTATCACTGAGCAACTATGGCATTGTTGTCTTGGTTCTTGTTTGAGATGTATATGCAGAAACTCTTCCAAATAGTCTAAACATCTTTTATAGAAGTTGGGGTATTCTAGTGCTATTAAGGGTCACAGGAAAATCTGTATTTTTATAGTGTGAAATAAGGTGAAAAGTAACTAATTTAGATGACAAGAACTTTCCAGCAGCCATTATCTGCACTCAGAGATAGTTGAATGGTTCTCAACAGTTTGTTGAAATGTTATTTTCTGTGCGTCTGAATATATCCATAGTTGCAGTGCATCTGAGTGCATCCATAGTTGCAGTCCATTTATTTTATTGCTGTGTCTGATAAAAGTATAACATAATACAAATTATGCAGGCAGATTTTAAAACAATTGTATGGTTTTTTTGCAAGTTTGATAATGTTTTATACTGTTGACTTAGACAGAATGGTGTTCTGAACTTGCCATGTGTCCATGGCCAAAAAAACAGTTAGGTTTTTTGTGTGTAAAATCCATGGTTTGTATGTAGGACCAGCAGTTAAACGGATAGAAGTAAAAGGCTTTATAGTGACTTCTCTGTTGTAGAATACTATACATTATTCATGACACCAACCTGCCTTGGCTTGCTTAAATGTATTTCTAGCATTTAACCTGAGATATATATCCAAATCCAAAACAACACAGCATCTACTAGTCTGATCCAAGCATATCTTAACAAGCCTCTCACATCTCTGTCAGTCTCTAGAGAGGAAGAATGTGAATGGCTAGCCTGAATATTACTGGATTTGAAGTTTAATGGAGAAGAAAAAAAAAATCATCTTTGGCTGTTGCCTTGCTAATTCATTTTTATTCCAAATGGTAAACACGGTGGTAGATGTGAATGAAAAGCATCCAGAGTATAAATAATAAATGCTTCTTCCAGCTGTACAAAGCACTTTATGTTTTTGAAATGATGCCACTATTTTTTTGGGTTTGCTTTTAAATGGATTACATTTAGATTACATTGTTACATAGTACTATGCTTTCTGCTAGACTCTGAAAAGGTCTTTATCTGTGTTCATAAGTGTTGATTTTATATAATTACTAGCATAAAACATCATATGATGCTAATTAAACATGAACAAATGAAATAAATATTCAGGGAATTCTTGGCAATTTGTAGTCTTCTGTATGAGCTCAGTGCAGATGTTTAGGAGTTTCTCACTTCTTGACTAGTAATAGATGATTTTGTTCAAAATGTCTGAATTAGGAATACATTTGTGTGTTTTCTTACTAGGATAATGTTTGTGAATTTATCTTACCTGATTTATAATTACTACCTTAAATCCATGCTAATGACAGCAATAAGTGAAATCAAAATGCATCCCTTCTTCCATTCCCTGCTCAACACATTTCTAACCATGCAATTGATATGTTATGACACTGGCTTCATCCCTTTGGGAGTCCTTTATCCCCTCCAGTTTGGCTTCCTTTAGGTCTAAGGTTCATGTTAGTATATCTTAAGGGGAAAACAAAAGTATAAATTAGCTATCCTTCAAAAGTTCCTTTGAAAATCCCAGTATGAACCTTTATAAGCTTCCAGCTATCACTTAGGAGAAAAACACTGACTTTTCTAACAGTGTAAAAGATAATGCCTTTCAAAAAACCACAAAGTGAAACCTTAGGAGCAAAGACTGAGTTAACCTTCCACTTTTTTGGCAACTCTTGTTGGTCAGTGGTGGAGGTAATTCACCTCTATGTTTCATAGTTGTGGTATCAGTATGTAATACTGAATATAGATAGATACAGGGCATTCAGGTGAGATGGTATAGGGGGTCTGCAACATATAAGAATAAAAACATGGGCATTACACATTTTAATAAAGGTGAAACCAGAATTGTTTTCAAAAGCTGTCAATTTGTATGACTAGTCTTTCAAAAAGAAGTGCCAGATGAGGACTAGAAACTAGTATTTATTGTCTGTCAGCACCCTGCTGAGATACACTTCAAAACAAAGCATGTAAACCCAAAGATAAGTTTCTGTGCTGAACTGCTGTTTATTCTTTGGATGAAGTGAAAAGAGGCAAGAGAAAAATGCTATGTTGAAGAATATTTTTTAGGAGTCATAAGTAACCAAGTTGAAACCATGCTTTAGATTTTGCATGGTTTTCTCTTTTTAATGTAAACAAATCTATTGCTAAACCACTATCTGCAGTTTTTTTCCTGAATTGTCTCTGGTTTAACACATGGATGAAATTCCAGTTAGAGGCAGTTGCCTTCATTTCCTGAAGGTGCGGTTGTATAATATGGCTCTGAATTAAATAGTATACGCAGATAGAAATTTGATAATGGCACATTAAAGATGATTGTCCAGTGGAGGTAAATGAGTATTTGAGCCATCTGTATCACTGGAAGTGTGATTAAGGCAAGTGCAGGAAGTTTTTCAAAGAAGGCAAAGCTTCAGTGGTGAAGAGCATTTGATATACAACTGTATGGTGAATTCAGAGCAGAGATTTGATCTCTGATTTGATTAAATTTCCTTTAAAAGAAGAGGCTTTCTTCCTTCTTTTTTAGGTATAGGAAATTCTCATGAGAAATTGGTCATACTTAGACTGCAGAATGAGGTGCTTAGCTGCTTTTTGCTGTATTTTCTGCTCTCTGGACTTGTATTGCCTCAGGCTGTTCATTCTCAGCCTACCAAGGCATTACAGCTCTCACAATTTCTTATGCTTCTTTGAGGGCAAATGTATTTGATCTCTACTTTGTGCAATGCAGTGTTCTGGTCCTATTTCATCATCATGAGTTAAATTCTCTTCAGACTCTTTCAAATCCTCATAGAGTCTTGACACTGCAGAACTTTTGCAGCTGAGCTGTATTGTGCACCAGGAGTGCATCCCTTGCTCTCTGCAGGAGCTTTCTGTTTCCAGCATGGGGAGATCTGGACAAGTAGACAGCTCCTAGGCCATGTCTGAAGACAGCTGAAGAGTAAGTGCGGGAGTTTACTGGAACCAAGTGGCAATTGTGGAATAAAAACATGCAGTCAATAGATATAGACAAGAAAAGAATAGTCACTGAATCTGTGAACTCATTTAGGATTTGGCTCAACAACAGCAGTAAATGGAAGCAGATGATAATCAGCTTCTCCACTGTTGGTGCACAGGGTATTGAATGAACATGTACTGCTCCTGTGCTGAGGAGACATACTGATTTAGCAGCAGCGTTTGGGCAGCTTGGCTTTGATTTTATTACAAGTGTCAGGGACTTGTGTCTAGACTGGTGCTTTGGCAGCTAATTGATCTCCAGCATTTGATATGCTAATTATTTCTTTCATAATATGCTAATATGTGTACCGTGAAAAAAAACCCACCTTTTAAATGCTACGAGAATATCTCAGAGGCATATTTGGAAGTGGAAAATAAGACCTATAAATTTTGATTCATATCAGCAATATACAAATGACTGAGTGCTTATAGTTGTGGGAATTTAACTGAAAAATGTTATTGTTAAGACAGATATTGTTTAGTCATACAGTGACTGTACGGGGCATGTTTAACATGCGTCCTGCAGCTAGAAAATTGGTGTGGATTAGGGAATATACTTCTCTGATCAACAGACTTAATAGACCGTGGCAGCTTTTGTGCTGCTACTACATGGGTGTTCCTTTTTGTGAGGTCAGTGATCTGAACATCATAGTTTTTTATCATATTTCCTGCAGTTAGAGAATGAAAAATTAATAGCAGAGGAGTGTAGTGGAGTCACCTCCCAGTCTTCAGGATAGCACATACGTCTCTACATGAAGCTACTTCTCCAGGTAACTGAGTTACTTCCTGGCTCTCTGTGAAGAACCAGCTTCTGACCATTCAAAAGTAGATGTTAGCTGCCTGCTCTCTGAGATGTGCTTATATGCTCATTCTTCTTTTTTTTTTTTCACTTCCTTTTTTTGGATTTTTTTCAACCTTTCTTTTTTTTTAAAATACAGTTTGATTTGTTTCAGTTATTAACTTTGTA
>NDXB01000275.1:26612-80982 GCA_002631895.1 Agapornis roseicollis
TTTTTTTTTTTTCACTTCCTCTTTTTGGATTTTCTTCACACTATCATTATTTCTAAAATACAGTCTGATGTGTTTCAGTTATTAACTTTGTAGTTCAGTGTGTAATGATAATTGTACATGTTCTTCAATCGTTGAAAGAAAGGCACCATCAAGGAGAGTTTTCCTTCATGTTTTCTTTTGTCTGTCTCTGCTTGTAGTTAATACATAAAACCGTAAGTGGATTTGGAAACTATCAAAGCGAGTCTGTGGAAGGATAACTATGGAACAGCCTTCCTAGGACCTAGGCCAGAGCTGGGAGAAGACATTATTAATGCAGTACAGAGCCAGGGCAGACGCAGGACCCTTACTGACCTTTGGAGATCAGCCATATTTGGCAATGGAACTATTTACTGTATTTAAATATTTTCAAAAGAAAACTGTTAGATTTTGTTCCATACAGACATCTTCTGCTTAGACTAATAGGCTGTCCCTATGTCATTAAGTAGACAGTAATTAGATTACTAATATGTACTTAAAGTTTTAAATAATAGGAAATGTCTGAGCTACATTTGGCTTCAGTCCCTGGCAGCAGATCAGATGAACACCTATCAAGAGTTATAAGTGCATGAGCAGATTCTACAACTGTTACTGGGAACAGAATCCATGTCTGCTGTAATAAGCTTATGTGTATGCTCAAAGCCCTAATCACATTCTTGTTGACTAGAAAGGACTTTGATTTTATCCACAGGGGTATAGGAAACTGATTATTTAGCTCTACAGACTAAACCAACCCAAATAAAAGCATCCCTCCATAAACAGAGGAATGTTAGTGAACTGATTCCTGAAATTGAAGCAAATGGAGCTATATTTACTGAAGGCTGAAGCAGTAAGTCAGAATGCCTTCTTATGTCAAGAGCTGTTATGTACAGTTAGCTTCATCCAACTACAAAATAATGCAGGTGATGCAGAATCACAATAATGTTCAAGGCAAGGATTTTGTTTTTATACTGAAATTTAGTGTGTTATATTTAGTTTCACTTTGGGCTTCTTCAGTACTAATATAACACAGGTGACAAAGTAGAATTCCTCATCCTGACACAAGTGTAAGTGATTAAAGGATCTTGTCTCCTGTAAAGAACATTCCTTCTTGTGCTAGCTTATTTTTCAAGCATTTTATTTTCTTCACTTGCAAAACTGAGTTTTGGAAACAACAAGTATCTGCCATCCTGAATCCCCTTCTTAAACTGGATCTCTTAAGGGAATAACTTTAATTGAAGGATAAAATGTATTTTTGCATCAAAACGAGGACTACTTGGTCTTATTTGCAGCCCTTTACTTCTGGTTCAGGAAATTATTTCCTGGATGCACTCGAACCCTTCAGTAATAGACTTGAGAATACATTGTAGGATTTTTTATCTTTTAGCTCAAAGAATTACATGTGGTAGAGACCATGCAGTTATACCATAAGTGCACCTTCAGGGCTTCACTGATGAGGCTAAAACCTTTGCCACTTTCATCTATATACATAATATATTACAAATACCACATAAATAAATGTCTTAATATTCTTACATTATTCAAACATAGCACACAGAGGTGTTACTGATACAGGTTTAACCAGGGACAAACTTGGACTGGCTAGTTATTGAAATACAGCTTTAACAAGAGAGATAATTAAAACTTGTGACTTGAACAATGAAGCATAGTGAATTCACTTTAAAGAAATTCAATATGCTTCAGAAATCTCACATGCAACTGAGTAGACTTTAAACAAATGTATTTTCTGACTCTCTGAACACTGAGTTGAATTTATTTTAGCCTCTTGCATTTGCTTTCTGTAAATATTCTAGGCAAAAGGATTTATGAGTGGTAATGTTCACCAAAATAATCATAGCATAACTTTTGTAAGCACAACACTATTCTCCATAAGGTACAGTATCCCCATGGAAGATTTGATGTTACAGATTTCATCCTGTTGACAAGAAAAATAAAACATACCTTTGAAGAATTAAATCAGATGAGTCAAATTTAAGATGCTAAAAACTTGGAAGAAAATTCTAAAAATGACCCAATGAGTAAGTCAGTGGGGATGGGGAGAGCTGACTGATAAATCATACTGCATAGGACCAGTAAATGGTCAGAAAGAAAGAAATCGCTAGGAGAGCATGAGTTCCAGATAAGACTGTTAAGAAGAGTTAGCAAATTAACAGAAGTATAAAGGGATTAACATGGAATTAAACAGAATTAATTAAAAGGAATTAAACGTGGAAAACAGTTCTCCAGAAAGCTAATATGCAAAATATATGCCCCCTTAATATGATATATATTGGCTTTTGAATATAAACATGCCGTATTAAAATTACACCAGAGATCTCATGGAGTCACATCATTATGCTCACATGCAAGGTACTCTTTCCAAAGTGTTTGTTATGCAAGCAATACACTCACATTGGCAGTTAGATTAATGGTACTCAATGGATTAATTAGAGGCTGCCACTGCAGAACATTCAGTGCTTTCTGACAGTTCAGTAATGCACCTAGGATGCATCAGTTTGTATCCTCTGAAACAGATAATTCCAAAATAATTTTCTCATGTCTGATTTTTGAATAGTACTTGAATTTTTAAGCCTTTCTGAACAAATGCTTCCAGATACTCTAGGCTAGGAGTTAGACAAATTAGGGACTCTTTCTCTTGCCCAATTGAGCTTGGAGCTACCTTACTTTTTTTGTGATGCATCTTTAAATTCATTCAGTGTCTGTTGAGGAATGTATGCAATATACTGAGTTATTTTTAGAAGACTGGAGTGCTTCTGAATGAATAGCTCAAGCTAAATAAACCATTTTATAAACAGATGTGTCTTACTAAAAGATCTAAGCTACGACTGCAGCTTAAGCAAAAGGATTTGCTGAGTTGGCCTTAAGACTAGGCAGCTTTGTCCTGTGAGGTGGTGTCTTATGGCATACTAACTCAGGGACTCATACTCATGTGAGTATTCACTGAGTTTGAGTACACATCAGAGACAGCACACCTCTCATTTTTACACTGTCCTTTGGATGTTAGTATCACATTATTGGTACCTATAATCTTTGAGCAATTGAAAATAAACATCTGCAATAATGAAAGCTGTGGCTCAGGTCCATAATGTTGAAATGAGAGTGTACAACTGCTAAGGCTCTAATTTTGAGCTGTGATATTTCATCTATATTACTAAATATATCATAAATTTTGCCCAATGTTCTTAGCAACCACAAGGAACTGTGCTGTAGATAAAAAGTCTTGGTGGCAGTTGCTTTTTAAGTGGTTCTTACTGCAGTAATCTACTTGTCATAATCTGGAGCCCTCTGCTTGCTGCTTAGCAATCAAAGTTACACTTACTATAAAGATCAAGCCATTTATTCAAAAATCCCAGAGCTGCAGCCAGCAATGATATACAAATCTTGCATTTACTGCAGGGAAGGAGGGAAAGTGTGGAGGGAATCTGATTTTGGAATGAACCTTATTCACAAGAGCTGCCTTCCTCTGTCTTTCTCTGGAGCAGTGCTTAAGATTTATTCTTACCCTGGTTTACTTTGTAGATCCTAAGCATTAAGAGCTTGTATCAAATCTATGTAGGAGAAAAAGAATAAACCATTTACAAATAACTAATTCCACACTTGAACTGTCTTTTTGACTAAGCAGAAATATTACAACCTCTAACAAGTGTTTCTTAATCATCAGAAGAGAAGATGTTTAGTTTTCCCAGCAATTTAGTTTCATCACTGTTGCATTAACTCTGTCTTCCAGCTTGGAAAATGCATGAACAGACTTGGTGATTGAGCCCAATGCAGTATCTTATAAAGTCCAGCTCTGAGTTGTAGCAGTCGCAAGTATGTCAGACAAGATTTTAAGAATATTCCCTTTACTTTTTTCTTTATTTTAAGCATATTCGCTTTAGAGGCTTTCATTCATAAACAGTATTTTACAGAAGTATGATAGGATGACACTAAAAATGAAATGTGGATGCAAATTAGTAACACTTCAGCCTGAAGTTTTTAGCACTCTGTAAAAGGTTAAAATATTATTACAGAAAGATAAGTATCAGTCAGTTATTCACATATGAGGGGAAGAGGTTCTGAAATCTCCTAGTCTTAAGAATTTCACTCATCTTTTCTCAGTGTGGTGATGGCACATCATGCTAGGCACATCTGTAACTTGTGGCACACTACTGTGCCTGCTGCCTTTGACTTCCTGGCTCAAACAGCCAAGTACTCTTTTGCCTTTGCTCTGAGTGAGTGCAGTCTCACAACCCAGACACACAACCCAGGATCAGGATTTGAACTTACATTTTTGGATTGTAGCATTTCCCTCAACAGCTCTGACACTAAGCCCTTTATCAGATCAAGCAACAGAAAAGAAATCCTTTGACTCATTTGACTGTGGTAGCTCCACAGCTCTGTATTGAATTATTTGCCATTGAGCCAGACTAAAATAGCGTCACACATAAGCTTGCATGTGCGGATAACTTAAGTCATAATTTTTGGGAGGCATCTAGTTACAGTCATTTTACAAGCAGGAAGAAGCTAAAGTGATTCTCTTAGTCTCATCCTTAGAATTTTAACAGTCTATGAAATCATACTGTACTTCCAGAAATACAGATAAAAATTAATGTGGTATATGCTTAATGATTCATACAGTTATTGAAATAAAGAGATGAGTAAGGCTCTCAACATTGTACAAACAGATTGATTGGATTTTTATGTGCAGACATCTAATTATTTTGAAAATTTGTCTAAGTGCTATACTTTATCTTTGTTTATCATCACTATTAATGTCTTTTATAGTTTTGGGAGAGCTTTGATTTTGATCAGTTGCTTTTTAATCATGTCATTTAGAAAGAGTTTAGCTTCGTAAGAACTGCTGCGAAAGTGATCTTTAGTTAAACCTGTGAAGTGTGAAAATCATCTGTCAAAGCAGATGTACAACATGTCTACTGTTAATATCTCTTTGGCCTTTAATCCTATTTTTCCGGTTTGTGTGGGAACTGATGTTTCAGTCAAACTTAGATGAATAGGATTTTTTTCCTGCCCTGCAGTCAGCTCATCAGACAATCAGTGATTTTTTCACCCTATTCACAAACTCCGTAGACCTTTGTTCAAACTGGTTCAAGCACAGCAAGGATGTAGAACTTGTTCTTTCATAGACTGGGATGTTTTTCACAGCTTGAAGATTAAAGATTTATGGGCAAAATATTTCCCATTTTACTTGAAGATGAAATCTGTGTAATTTGCAACTGCAAATTTTGGACATACATTATAAGATTAAAATATTAAAGGAGGATCTGTTTCACAAATTAATTACCTTAATGCTGGTCATTTCATAGAACTTGATAGCCATTTAAATGCAAAGTATTGAAATTTTTTACATTGCATTATGGCTATTTTGGTATATGTTTTCCACTGAACATCCATTGGTATGCAAAGAAAGATAGTCCATCATATCATTTCATGGTGGAAGACTGTGTGAAAGATATTGAACAAAGCAATTAAACATAAAATTACCAGTGAATTTAGATCTTAAATAAAGAAAATATATGGTGGTAGTACCATTACAGTACTGAGTATTCGTATCTGATGTTAGTGGGGAGTTGGCTGGGTACTATTGAACACATAGAAAATGGACAGTCACTTTCCAAAAGATCTTATCGTCTTGCATGCTGGAAAGGTAACAGGTTAAATCAAAATGAAACAGGGCAAGTGGCAGGATGGGTAAGGTAAATCTGTTATGAACATTAAAATCAAAAAAGTTTATTTATATCTATCCTTCTGAAAATATGCTTGCAGCCTGGCCAAGTAGAGTCTGTTCAATCACAAGTAAATGCATTTTTGGCAATTATAATCTGAAAAGATTTGGGCTGCTTGACTCTTCTCACATACAAGTACCTCTGAGTGCAGATAATCAGGGCATGAAATACCCTATGCAGGCCAATGGTTGACCTGCTATTGATTAGAGTAAAGCCAAAAGACTTCACAGTCTAACTGGCTGTATACACAAACTAGTCTCCACATTAACTGTGAAATCTGCAGCCTAGCCCTGAGTGTTTTGTCTTGGTGCAGAATCACAGGTAAAACCACATAACCTTTCATTTTGTAATTTTCTTGTGTCAATCTTCTTCCATCTATGTGCACTCTAGTTTCTTGCAAAAACCATTTCCACAGACAATGACTTTTTTTCCCCCCTGTCCTACCAGAACCCTATGGAGCCTCTCCATGGATTGTTTCTTTGTCACACTCATTAGAACTTGAGATGAAACCTATTGAGGTGATTTAACATCATCTCAGAACACCAGGTGCTTTGGCATTTCACATGTCATAGGGGTCAAGACATAATAGCATTTCTAATTGTCAGCCACAGAACGAAACACAAAAATAGTGAAAGGAGGAGGGAAATCCCTGTAGGGTGAGCTCAAGGTTATCACTCCACTTCTGATAGAATTGAAAAACTAACTCAGTGACATGAAAGACTGAGCTTCTCCTATCATCATGTTCTCTAATGGAAAGGCACTGAAAGTTGTTCTGCTTTTGTCCTGGATTTCTAATCTCTCATGTATTCTTTTCTTTCTTTGTCACAAGGTGGGTACATGACATTCTATTCTGTGAATTCTAGTCCTAAATGCAAGGGTATATTTCTGGCATGGTGACTTCAAAAATGCATTTAATTAAATATATATGTGTGTATGCATCAAGAACACACATACAGTAATTTATATGACTGATAGAAACATGTATTTGTGGTTTATGTAACTTTATCATAGAAAGAAAACAGAACTTTCCAGTACTGTAATGACAGTGAACCAGCTGGTCAAAAGACACAATTTCCTGGCCAGCAAGAGGGAAAATATTCATCTGTTACTGGGCTTTAAAGTTTGTCTGACTGAAGGGATTTCAAGGGATTTCCTTTACCTTATTGTCTTTAGAAACCCATCAAAGCAGGCCTAAATATGGACTGTAATAATTATCCATACTGCAGTATTTGGAGATGTAACAGGAGATAATTTATCCTGCTCCTGTGCAAAAAACTGAGACACCTGCAATGGAGTGTAATGACTGTGTATCGCAGCTACTGCACTGAAAGCTGTAGTCTGTGCGGGAAGTGCTGCTAATGGAGTTAGCAGAGAGGAAATGCATCTTGAGCTACAGAAAGAAGTGCAATATTAGGTCTTTTCACAGCGCATCTTATTTTGCAAAAACACCAAATTTAAGTGGACTAAGACTTTTGAAAAGAAGTTTGAGCAATAAATATCCAGTTCTGAATTTGTAAGAGGATTTGATGCATTGTAATATATTTTATATCTATGCAGACTTTAAAATATATTAACATGTATTTGGCATATCTCTAGCCAAATTCTGTGTTTTGTATTGCACTTGGAATTGGGCAAAATTCTTCTAACTTCAGGGTTATATGCATTAATAAGAACTGAGTAATAAAAGTAAAGATCTCAGAGCTTGTTCTCCATGCAACTAACCTGTTTCACATCTAGATGTATTTCTAAGCCTGGCATTTTAGGCTAAATGTCTGTAGAGTACCAGGAAGATAATAGGTCCTTGCAGCAGCTGACCTGCAGTTTCAATGGTTGGTGATTAATATCAGGGCAACAGGCAGCTCTTGTGTATTTCTGGAAAAGTCTCCTGTTCCTGTCCTTTAGTCATCAGCAGCATATAGGATCACTGGAGGCAGTAAGTTCTCTTTTAAGTATCTGATGTTCTTTGAAACTTCCTGCAGTGGATTTCTGTAAGTTAGGTTTTGCAGTGAGTGCTTCTACAGTAAGTTCTGTTTTTCTTCTGCTAGAAGGAAGATCATCCTAATTAATGATTCTCAGAAAAGTAATGTATCATTTAGATAATCTAGAGAAATCCTGAATGTATTTAGATCAATGGCAGAAATCCTGTTGACTTAAAGGGAATATATTTTTCATTTATGATTTTCATAGACCAGCCAAGATATGGAAAGAAAAAAGGGAGTATGTCTCTTAACGATTGGTTTCTTCTAGTATTCTATCTGTATTTTGCACATAAAAGCAACATGAGATGGGAATATTAAGACCATCTAAAGTATGTTGAACAAAATCCCCATGCTGCAATATCCCTGGATGCTGTGTCTGTTAACTTCTTTAGGCAAGTTTTGTGTTTCTTTTCCTGCAACTGGTTGATTGCCTCTCTTTCCCCCTGCCCAATACTTGCCGGATATCAAGTTTCTTGAAACATGCTTAAAAATGTTGGAGTTCAGTTTTGTGGCACATCTCTAATCAGTAGCCAGGAGACTTTTATGCATTCAGAAGCAAGTATTAAAGATTAAGAAAGAGTCTGTTCATATCCAATTACTTCAGCAAACATGTTAAGAATACTGAATGAAGTTCAGCATTTCAAGCTGTATTGCTGGTGAATAGTTCTATAATTTTGCTAGACTTGTATGATAGAAGTAAAATTCATCTTTTTTGACAAAGTGATTCATGCTTAAGGAATTAGCCATTATAAATATAAATGGCAGCCCAAGTAGCATTTCCTTAGAAGCAAATGGATTAAATAAACTAGTATAACCTAGCTCATATAAACACTAATACAAATAATGAGCATCAGGTGAGACCATGTCCCATTGTGATTCACAGACATACAGGAATAGATAATCTCTTTCTGGTGGGAGTTTAAAAGCTGAGAAAGGCTGGAGGGAAAAAGGGAATAATCTGTTCACGTTACAAACAGAGAAATGAGGTGCAGAGAAATTAAAGATTGTTTTTCAAACATCCCTAGGGCCAGGCTGTAACATTTACATACATCTGAGAAAGATGTGCAGTTAGCTGTTTTGATAATTTCACTAGGCAGTTAAATGTTCAGCTTCCATTGCAAGAAGAACTGAATTAGTAAATCACCTTTAAAAAGGATCTAAATCTGCATCTGCATGTCTAGGCTAAGTTGAGCCTTTCAGATAATTAGGCCAGTGTTTTACATCCAAATAATAATGAATGGATCAAACCCAAAGTATCAACAAAATAAGAAGCCTGTCTCTAATCTAAAATCTGTTGTACACTGCCTTTCATGTACTTAGGCTACACTTTACGGATGAGGCAGTGTCGCCTAATTTATTTAGAAGTTTTGCAAGATAGTGTTAGTGATGGTGGCCAGACAGAAGTGAGTTGTCAAAGTTCTCTGTCAGATCTCCTGAATTCCAGTCCTTCATCCTAAATACAAAAATTTTGTATATGTTGAGAATCCAAATGTGCATTTTCCATACATATTGAAGTTCCAGTATTAGATATTACAGTTGCGCATCAAAGATGAAGACAGATAGCAGCTAGCATGCAAATGTTGCTTCCAAAGAGAATAAACCCCTTTTGAAGGCAGTAGAAACTGTCAAAGTTGAATTAAAAATTAAAAATCCATTCTATGGGCTGCACAGATGTGAGTCTGCCTGACAGCCACAGAGCCAGAAGTTTAACAGCCTCTCAAATGCACCAGTAAGTTATCTGTACTCGCAGGGCTTCCCCCTCTACCCCGATTTAGTTTTATGCCACAGTGAAATATAATCACTGTGCCTATGAACTGCTCATCTTGGTCACAAGGGAAAAAAAAATTCCTTTTTTTAAGCATCTCAAATTATCAACTATTCAGCTTGCTTATGCTTAACATCTAATATATGGGTGTATAAATCATAGACTTTCTCAAATACTTAATAATTTATGACTTACTATTTATGATAGTATACTGCTGCATACTAGTCTCTAAATGAAGATTGATATGCCTTCAACATGAGAAAAACACTGGCTGCAGTCACAAACAGCATTTTGATAAATTATTACATGCATTAGATTTAGGTCTCGCAATCTGGAAGTGGGGTGAAGTGGGGTAATTTGTGGTGTTTGCTTGGGATTTTTTTTGAAAGCACTGAAGTACCACAGAAAATAATAAGGATGTTAAGAGGTGTCCCTGCCCGTGGCAAGGGAGCTCAGAACTAGATGGTCTTAAGGTCTTTTCCAACCCAAACCATTCTGTGATTCTGTGGTTCTAAGAATGATGGATAATTCCTGCCTGTCTCCATGTTTGTCCACCCTTCCTCTGCATTTATGCCCCCACTGTGTGGTAACTGACATTTCTGAGTGTCTTTGTTGGGATTCTTTCCTGTTCTACTCATCTCCCCTGTCAAAAAGAAACAGTATAGTAATAAAGGACAATACTTTTGATGTCATGAGCAATTTACCACTGCATACCTTACAGAACTTCAGAAGGCAGATGTTTATTGCTTTCTGCTGCTTGTGTTACTTCTCAGCTCACCTGAATAAGAGACTATGACAAAATATATCTATAATTAAGCAAAACCTTCAAAGTACACATTGCTTGAATTTAAAAGGAAGCAATACCTTTATCACTGTCATGCACTGAGTCAAAATATGTTTGGGTACAGCTCTGAATTGTAAAGTTGGTTTTAAAATGAGGTTCTGTTTTTTAGGTAGTATAGGTTCTTTTTATAGGGTACCATCACAATTCCTATTATAGAGGGTGGAATCAAGCTATATAAAAGCAAGACTACTATTGTCCTGCAGTAGGGTAACAGGCCTTAAGGAAAAGCAAAGCCACCATTTTGCAAAGATTTTATTAAGTTTTTTCATGCTGCTTCCCATGACATTCAGGAGAAATGACCTATACAGATGTGACCGAATACTCTGATATGTTGAGCAAAGATTTTGGTACATTATTGTATACAGACTTTAATATTTCTTGGACTTATGTGGACTGGAAAGACACTGTGATGACAGATGAGATGTCCCCAGTATATTTGCGTGGTCCTCCTCATTGCAGCATCCAGAATTTTAATCAGCAAAATGATTAAGCAATGATATTCTGTTGATTTCAATGGGAGTTAAATGTCTAACCATGAATTAGTCAGAGCTTCTGTATTTGACTGCATACTTCAGTTCCATTCAACCAGGAAGCAGAGCAGTCTCTTGAGACCTGGTTTCCAGACAAAAGGAGTTCAGACAGAAATTGGAGCTTCCAGTTGCTTATTGAGCTCCCTCCATTCTTTATATTCTCTCTCCTTACTTAAGCAATATGAGCTGCATCTCTCACTTGCATGGCCAAAGAGTGTCTGTGTCTGCAGTCAGCTTTGATTAATGTGACTTTCAAACAGGACATTGGTGGAGGAGTTGAACAAATAAAGTGGACTTCACAAAGCAATCAGATTTAAGTATCACTGTGATACATGCTCCTTCAAACTTCCTAACTCAGTCTGTAACAACGCATTTCATATGGTGACCAAAAAAAAGATAAAAATATTTCCAATTATGCATTCTTTACTATTTTTATTATTATTAAAAAAGTTACGTATTTCATAGTAAGAGCTACTCACCCTATGGTAAAATTGCTTCAATTTCCATAGATAAACATTATAAAAATTTGAGACTCTACTCCAGGGTTTTAGAGTCCTAAGAGCAGCCTCTGCTGATGCATAAGGAAATTGTTTCTCTGTTTTCCTAGTAGAGGTAACAGTTCTCATTGCATATCCATAAGAAGTTTGCAAGAACTGGGGAGGGACTCTTCATTAGGGACTGTAGTGACAGGACAAGGAGTAACGGGTTCAAACTTAAACAGGGGAGGTTTAGATTGGATATAAGGAAGAAATTCTTTCCTGTTAGGGTGGTGAGATGCTGGAATGGGTTGCCCAGGGAGGTTGTGAGTGCTCCATCCCTGGCAGTGTTTAAGGCCAGGTTGGATGAAGCCTTGTGTGGCATGGTTTAGTGTGAGGTGTCCCTGCTTATGGCAGGGGGTTGGAACTGGATGATCTTAAAGTCCTTTCCAACCCTATCATGATTCTATGATTCTAAGTTGGTGTTTGTATGGCATTTGGAAAAAGATACAAGCCCTCAGAGTTCATAAATTTATAGTAACTGTATCAGTGTTAAAATACTGGATAGCACAAACAATGTAGCTACACCTATGATGACCTTATGGTCCAGCAGCAGCTTTATGGTACTCGACAAAAATTTCTGAAGCTTCTCAAAATGCCCCTTTCCCTCCATCATAAATCTGAATACTGACCTATCACTTGAACTGTATCTCTTTTTTGTAATGACATATTTAGCTTAACTAGCTCACTGGCCCAGGCCAGCAGAACCCAGGCTGTGTTGAAAGTAGTTTGAGGGTTAATGTTGTTCCTTTACTTGTCCCTGCCTGGATCACATGGAGCTACCGTGTCCGGTTTTGATCCCCATGGGTACAAGGACCTTGACATGCTGGAGCGAGTCCATCACAGGAGATCATCAGGATGGAACTAGGCTCTGCGCTGCGGTATGTGGTGTGAGAACAAGGGACAACGGGCATAAGCTACAGCAGGAGAGGCTCAAACTGCACATGTGTTTTCCCCTTGGGGCGGTTGGGCCAGAGGCATAGACTGCCGGGTGGGCTCTGCAGCCTCCCACCCTGGTGGTTGTCAGGACCCGGCTAGACACAGCGCTGGGACAGCAGTCCTGGTGTCGGTCCTAGTGCCGGTCCTGGTGCCGGTCCGGGTCCAGCCGTGCCAGCGCCTGCCGCTCTCCGCTCCGCTCCCCGCCGGCTGGGTACCCCAGCAGAGTCTCGGCCCCGGGGACCGCGTGGCGTCAGCGCCGCCTGCAGCCAACCAGCGCACGCGGCGCGAGCCGGGCCCCGCCCCCTCCACGCGCGCACACAGGCTATAAAAGCAGTGGGACGGCGGCGGGTGGGAGAGCGGCGTCTGGAGTGGGGACGGGACGCGGCGGCGGGACCGGCTTCACCTCCCTGCCAGCGCGGCGCCGCCTCGGCCCCAGTCCCGGCGTCCCCTCCGAGCCGTCACCCCGCTCACCAGCCGGGATGTTGCCTGTGGTCGCCGGGCTCCTGCTCGCCGTAGCTGTGGGCGCCCGGGGCTCGGCGTCGGGTACCCAGGAGAGCCCACCCGGTAGTCGGT
The DNA here is from genome assembly GCA_002631895.1 of Agapornis roseicollis. Taxonomy (NCBI): domain Eukaryota; kingdom Metazoa; phylum Chordata; class Aves; order Psittaciformes; family Psittacidae; genus Agapornis; species Agapornis roseicollis. The sequence continues at coordinate 39,538 of NDXB01000275.1, forward strand.
TTGTGTGCACCTCGTTGCCGCTGGAGGCGACCAGCGCGGGCTGCCCGGTGCCTCCGGTGCCCATGCAGGGTGGCGCCCTGTCCCCCGAGGAGGAACTGAAAGCCACGGTGCTGCAGCTGCGGGAGACCGTCCTGCAGCAGAAGGAGACCATCGGAAGCCAGCGGGATGCCATCCGGGAGCTTACCGGCAAACTGAACCGGTGTGAGAGCGCCGACGGCAAGTCCGCTACGGGGACGTGGAGGAACGAGCTGGGGAAGGGCAAGGACACGATGGGCGACCTGCCGCGGGACCCGGCGCAGGTCATCGATCAGCTAAGCCGAACAATGCAGACCCTGAAGGACCGGCTGGAGAGCCTAGAGGTAGGGCTGGAGCGGGACACCCCTGCCCACCGCGTAGGGACTTGGAACGAGTTAGGTATGGCTTTGGGCAATTGATGGACACAGCTACTCTGATTAATCATGGTAGAGCTAAATCCCAACTGGCCAGGCTCTGGGAACAAGTTGCATGGTTGGCCTTGTCTTGTTTTTTTTTTACTGTGTATCTGCTTGCTTCGATGGTTAAAATTCCCAAAGGGCCCCTCTGTAACTGTGTTCTCCCACTGCGTGGGGGGTGGGATTATGGCCTTCCTCCTTGTCACCAGCTTAATTATGTCTAAATTAATATGTCTAAATCTCTCTTCCTGGGAATGTGACTTCATGGGGTTTGAGCTATCCAGCTGACGTCTTGGGCAGTGAGACCTTGGCATATGGTGCTGAACAGACCAGTGATGAGGAGATTGTGTTGGGCAGATTGTGAAGATCAGATGATGTATTTAGAGCTGACATAGAATAAAAGCAACCTAATTCTCATTGTCTTTGACTAGAGGGGGTGTTTGGTCCAAGCCTACCAATAAGTGATTTCCTCAAGCCTTTGGACAGTGCCTGTAGTTGAGTGGAACTCATGGAAATATTTTATAGAGAGTATTCCCACAGGAATCTTGCTAGATGTTGTTTTGCTTTCCACACTCTGAGTCTTTATGAGGATACATGTGTGTCCTCATGCTGCCCTCCAAGCAGCTGGCAATGATGTGAGGATGGCAAGTAACTTCCTAAAGGTTGTTCTGTGAGGTCTGAACACTCTGGGCTTTTTCAAGTACAATTTTGAGCAATCTGGTAGTGTAACACCATTTTATTACTGTTGCTGTCTTTGTGAGGCATCTTTGGTTTAGAGCTGTGGGAGAGCAACTCTACTAGAATAATATGGTGAATGGAATCATTGGTTTCTTAGCATCATTAAAGACACCAGTGTTATCTGAGAAAGTGAGGGGTGGGGTTTGTTTCTTTGAGGTTTCTAGGTTTGGTGGGGTTTTTGAGTGGCTAAAACTTACAGTTGACCTAAACAGCATCTGATTTCCTTATTCTGCACATCAAAACTGAGGAAACTTTCATTTGGGAGATTTGCTTTTGAAGTAGCTTAAATTCTTATTTAAAAAGAAATAATAGTTCTTTTCTGTTAACTTAGGCAGCTAATGTCACTTCCAGTAAGTAAATCAAAAATTGGCTAATGTGCCACATGTACATACTAATTGGAGTGCATTAGACCTGGCTCCCTACATTAATTTTTACTGAACTTAAATATATGAAGACTCCTTCATATGAAACCCTGAAAATCTCTAACAAAAGTGCCCTTTTGTTTCAGGACCCGTTTAGCTGCACTGCTGAATGTTACAAGTGCTGGAAAGCAGTGCCTCTTCTGTACTTGCTGGAGATCTCTGAGATCTTGCTTTCTCCCCTTTGAATCAAGAGCATACCCCTTTACTTCACAGTTTCTGGTTTAGAAATGGCATTTTTTTTTTATTCTTTTTTCTTGTTTCCACTAAAGCACCAGCTCCGAGCCAATGTGTCCTATGCAGCACTGCCTAATGACCTTCGAGAGATGCTTCAGCAAAGGCTGGGAGACCTGGAACGCCAACTTCTGAGCAAAGTGGCTGAGCTTGAGGATGAAAAGTCTTTGCTTCATAATGAAACATCAGCCCATCGGCAGAAGACTGAGACAGCCTTGAATGCACTGCTAGAAAGGGTGTCTGAATTAGAAAAAGGTAATCTGTCCAGAATCTAAAAGCTTCCCTGTGCTGATTAGTTTTGTTTACTCCTAGCACAGTAGTCGAAATGTGGGCTTTGAGGGCAAGACAGTTAAGATGCTGGACTAAATAGTAGGTGACCGTGCAAATACTTGGATTCCCTTTTTCCTTTTGTCACAAGCTTCCTGCCTGACAGACCTCTGTATGGCTTCAGCTTTCTGTCTCTTAATTTGGCGTATGTAGGTGGTTAGGATGAAGCCCTTTACTGTCTGTGGGACAGAAAGCTCTATAAGGAGGCAAGTGGAAATAGGAAGAAAGTATGACACTGGCGTCAGGTAAAGACCTAAATAATGTCAAGTCCGTACCTAAGTAGAGCTGCCTTATTTGGACTGAAAATTGTATGGGCAAAAGTTAATTAGCACAGCTGTCTTTGATGTAACAAATGGCATTTTATACCAGAACCATTTCCTGCTGCTTTGGAAGTATTACTGTTGGTCTTTCCTTTCATTGCTGGTTATGACTTTGGGTAACTGCAGATATTTGAACTGTGTCATATCCCAAGTGTATAGCCTTCGGAGTTTACAGTAGGTTACACATGGTACCACTGGGGGATGCTCTCTTAATCCTAGTCATTTATTCAGATACTTAGATTAATTATTACGGAGATCTCTATGCTTGAGTAGAGTCTGTTTATTTGAATTACAAATGCCATGGAAGTGAGCTAAAGAACAGAACTATCTGTCTGTATTGACTATATATTTCTACAGAGTAGACTGTAGGACTGGAGATACCAGTAAATACCACTGCCCAATCTTTAAATTATTTTTCCAAGGTGAATAGTCTCTCTGCTTAAAAGCAGCTTAATGGGCAGCTTTCACAATAGTGCAAACATAAGTATCATGAATTTTAAAAGGCAGCCTAATGGATCCATTTGTGTAACATTGTATCCAGTTTTTCATTTACAAAGTGTGAAGGAGGGGAAAAGGGAAAGAGGAAGAAGAGCTCTTCCTCTGGCTCTGTCATAAAGTATTTCCTGAGAGCCAACATGAAACCTAAACCACAAATAAAGATCTGGAGAATTCATGGCATGTTGATGTCTTATGTGGCAAGTATTGCTAGTCCTTGTCTCTGAAAGATGTGACTCATATCAGCAAGTCGTCCGAAGGAGACAGGGAGTGGTGGGAGAACAAGAATGTGTAATCTAGGTTAAAAATAACCTGTTCCCACCTTTATTTTTTGTGTGGGGAGAGTGGGCTGTTTTAAGTCTTGAGGGAAGAGAAGAACTTGGGCCAGGAACCAAGACACAGGCTTTTAGTTGTGTAATTTGTTCCCTTTCAGCATGATTTAGCTGCTCTGTTCGTTTGGGTTCTCTGTCAAATGAAAGTGAGGGTAATAGCGATGTAAGAACTTACTGATTTTTGTAGGTTAAATGCAGATAATATTTGAAGTGATCTGACCTATTTTGAAGAAAGTATTTTTATTGTGCGTTTACTTTACATGCCAGATTGTTTCACATTTCTTCCTGACAGCTAGCTAGAGTGTCATAAGCTCTTCAGTGTCCTAAGACCAAATAAATGGAGGCAAACTTTACAACAAAAAGCAAACCTTATAAGATGATGCTCTGAACTTTGGGGTTTGGTGTTTTTTTATCTGTAGCTGAGGCAGCTGTTGTTAGTTTAACAGTGAGGCAGAAGAGTCTGAAGTTTGTACAGTTATTGTAATTCCCAAAGTCTCCTGTAATTCCTTCACTAGTTGTCTCAATTGGCAGCAGTAAATGATGCATTAAAAAGCAGGACTGGGTGGAGAAATAAGCCTGTAACTGATAGTGCCTAGACTTAAATGTGATTTCTAGCTTTGCTGGAGACACGAACAGGTCACTTCTTATGTCAAAACCTGTTTTTCTTCATCTCTAAAAGGGAATAACTGTTTCTTGCTCGTCTTGTCCAAAAATTCACATTAGTAGGAAAAGGATTGTCTTATCCTCTGCATGTGCACATTGCTTTGGAGGATCTTGTTGTCATTTGGAGTTGTGGATGTTTTCAAGTCATGAGAACAAACTGAAAAATATAAAAAAGATGAATATTGTTTGTTCTCTTTCAACCCATTATTGCTTCCTTAAATTCTTTACAAGTGACTAATGCTCTTAATGGGATCTGTTTCTTTTATGGATGTGAGATTGGTTGTACCAGGCTAGTGAAGGTTGCTTAACATTAGTCTTAAGATCCTGGGGTTCTTTTGCCTGGAGTTTAGAATATCTCAGTTTCTGGTCTGTATGTTCCTGAAGACAGATGTAGCATCAGATAAGCTTTTTCTTCTTCCACCCCCTCATTCTGTGAAAAATGCAGTCAAAACACTTCAGTTGCTTCTGAGAATGGGAACTGAGAGAATGCCAACAGTTTAAAAATTACATATGGGGATTGTGGCAACCTTTTGTGACAACAGCTCTTCATTTGGATTGGAGCATGAAGTTCTGCGAGGGGATTGAATCTGTTTCAGGAATGTGAGTAAATGAAGTGAGTGGGACTTGGAAGAACAGGTTGCTAAAAAGTTGAGGGTGACACTCTACTACAGAACTGTGGAGTTTTATTTTGTGGCACAATGTGGGATTTCTCTTTTTTTAATATTTAATTCTGGAAAATTACTTGACGCAACTATGTCAGAAGTATACATGAACTATATAATACAGAGTATTGCAGGTTTAGAAAGCTTTGGTCTTAAGGCTTCTCAGTTCATAAACATCTCACTTTTACCACGTTTTTTAGAAGAAGCTAACTAAGAATTTCTGCTTTTATATTTAAATGTCTAATGTTTTCATGGTTCCTAAGTTCATATTGCACTTTTTAATTCAGGTAATTCTGAACTTCAGCTGTATGTTTATGATCAAATCTCCTTCTGATTTGTCTGTGGGACAGAAATTGGTTCTGCTGAATTTAACTTTGCTTTCTGGACTATGGCAGCTTTTTCTTGTTTCAGATTGGCCACCCAAAATGGGAGCATCGACTTGTTTCTCAGCCTGCTATCTGTAAAATGAAGATACTGCTGCTAACTCCTTGTGTAGCAGGAGTTGGAAAAGAAACACTGGTTTTGGAGCACTGTGCTGCTTTAATAATGAGCATAGCAGAGAATCCATGTCTAGTAACAGTACATATCTCTTAAAGCAGTTAGAATTGTTTGAAATAGGCAGGCCTCTAGCCATGAACTAAGCAATGAAGAAAGAAAATATTTAACAGCTTCTTGTTAGTTGTCTGCCATCTATTCTTTTGCTCTAAATAAGCATGAAGAATAAATAATTAGCATCTAGCTGTGTTTTTCTGTGCTGCAAAATCAGCATTCAGTAATACTACTTCAATATAATTTTCTTGTGTACCTCTCTAAAGTGATTGAAATTCCAAAGATTCTCATTATCAATTACATCATTTCTTAGCCTGAATTACAAATACATTGTTTTGCTTAATGTTAAAGGTTTTTCCTCCTCAATGTAATTCTAGGTAACAGTGCATTTAAGTCACCTGATGAATTCAAAGTCTCCCTTCCTCTTCGCACTAACTACTTATACGGGAAGATCAAGAAGACTCTGCCAGAGCTTTATGCGTTTACTGTATGCTTGTGGTTGAGATCAAGTGCTTCTCCTGGAATTGGCACTCCATTCTCATATGCTGTTCCTGGGCAGGCTAATGAAATTGTCCTTATAGAGTGGGGGAATAATCCAATTGAACTGCTAATCAATGATAAGGTGAGAATTGATCAACTTTATTGTCTGCGTAATCAGAATAAAGTCCAACCCCTTGATACCTCTCTAGTAACTCTTTCATTCTCTGAGAGAAGCCAGTTCTGGGCCTTTGGGATGGTAACGTTGTTGTCCATCTGTTTGTTGCAAGTTTATGAAGGTACTTGAAGCAAAGTTAAACGGTACATATATTTGTGTGCTTAGACAAAATGGTGAGACATCTAGATGTGCACGCACTTATACGTGTCCTCTGAATTTACAAGCCCATCTTATTTCTTGTTTTATGAAACCAAAGCAGTATTTGGTGCCACACTACTGCAAAACCTGTGATATCTAAGCCAGTTGCAGTATTTCTATCTTTCTAATCCTAGAAGTTCAGATATGTTAAGAGGAATCCTGCTGAAGGTGTAAAGCAAAAGGCATGTTGTTGTGGCTGGGGTTTTATGCCTAGTGACAGAACATCTGTTTAAATATAATTTTTTTCAGGCTTAAATTACAAAAAGCACAATTGTCTCTCACTGTTTCATACCGCTGATGGTTTCTGACAAGATTCAGAATAAGGCTTGAGGAAAACAAGACCCATTGAAACTTGGCATTAAAACAAATCACTTTCTCCGTACCCTCAGTTGGGTTTCCTAGTAACTCGCTTCTCTCTGAGGGATCAGGTGTTTACAGATCTGCAGCTCAGGGTGGTTCAGTCATGTGGCTAGTTAAGCACTTTTAACAGTCTTCTCATCCTCCAAAATCAATAAAAGTGAAAAGCCAATTATTCCTAATGGGTTATGGAAAAGAAGGAAACCTCAGGTTGCTTATCTTTAGCAATAACTTAGTCTCTTCAATATTTTGTCAGTACTATTAATGTTCTTTGAAGCTTTTCTTCTCCCACATCACTGCTGCTCCATACCCCACTGCATTTGTGTCTTTATGTTGCCTTGAATAGGTTCCCAGATCCAATTCCTAAAGGAGCATATTTCCTCCTTATTTGGGGTCCTATGTAACATTTCCTGTAAGTCTTACTGAAAGCAGGCAGATTCGTTTGTCAGAGTTGTTACTGCAAATGGTGCTGGCAAACCCCAGATTTTAGGAGAAACTTTACATGAGCACTGGATGTAAAGAAAGAACTAACAACAGATTTAAACAACAGATGCCACATTAATATGCAGGATCAATGGGTTGATAGTAGCTTAGACTCTGGTGTCTGTGTCATTTGATTCTAGATGAAACAAAGGCTCACCTTTAGAATAAAAAGTATAGCTGTGTTTCTGAATACAGGAGAGTTGGGACAAAGTCGAAAGATGTGGACTAACTTCTGCCTATGAAGTTTTTTGCTTCTGAGAGCAGAGTAAATACTGTTTCTTTCTAACTGTGCTTGAGCTGGTAGACACAGTTTCCAACATGCATTATTCTTTGGGTTTTTGTAGGTTGCCCAGCTCCCTCTCTTCATTAGTGATGGGAAATGGCACCATGTTTGTATAACATGGACAACCAGAGATGGAATGTGGGAAGCTTTTCAAGATGGTGAGAAGCTTGGGACTGGGGAGAATCTTGCTCCTTGGCACCCAATTAAACCTGGAGGTGTCTTGATCCTGGGTCAGGAACAGGTGAGTGAATGAAAGTGTGTTCCAGGGTTTAAAAAATAAACTCAAAACTCCCCAAACAGCAGCAGTGAGGAAAATTCTGTTACACACTTGGTCCTGTTGGAAAAGACCTTTAAGATCATAAAGTCCAACCTTTACCCAGCAATGCCACTTCCACCACTAAACTGTGTCACTGAGGGCCTTGTCTACACAGTTTTTGAACACTCCAGGAACGGTGATTCTCTGGGCAGCCTGTTCCAATGCTTGGTAACCCTCTTGGTGAAGACATATTTCCTAATATCCAACCTAACCTTGTCTGGCACAGCTTGAGGCTGTTACCTTTTGTCCTATCACTTGTTACTTGGGAGAAGAGACTGATGCCCACCTCATTACAACCCCCTTTCATGTAGCTGTAGAGAATGATAAGGTCCCCTTGAGCCTTCTCTTCTCCAGACTAAAGCACCTCAGTTCCCACAGCCACTCCTCATAAGACTTGTGCTCCAGACCCTTCACCAGGTTTGTTACCCTTCTCTGGACCCTCTCCAGCAACTCAGTATCTCTCTTCTAGTGATAGCAGATGCTCCATCTTACTGTTAAGTGGCTGGCAGGCTTTCTGTAACTCATGCTGTTTGTCTGTACTATGCTTGGTTCTGTCCTATGCTAGCAGTTTCATGTGAGTGTGATCACACAAAATGTGTGATTTCTGTCCTTGAGCAGTGGATGGAGCAAATGTTTTTAGACATATGCAGTAGCAGTCTGAATTAGTCATTTGGTACAACCAGAAGAAGCCTGTGAATTTGAAAGATTGCATCTTGGAGACCCTGCAGACAATTGGTCAAGGGCTGCACTTACAGTGTAATCCTTAGCCATAAAGCTTTTGCAGTGATCTTACATACCTATGCAGTTCTTGCTGAAGTTGTCCTGTGCCAGCCTTGCAAAATGGCTCTTAAACTAGCCTCAATACTTAAAGCTGTCTTTGCCTAACTCCTTGGAGGCAAAGTTAGTTATATGTGCTTTGTGTGATGGTATGCACAAAGCACTGTTTGCTTTGAATTGTTTTGACAAATTTCATATTGAAGCTTTTAAAAGTTCCTCAGACTATCTTGTTCAAAGTAGTCCTTTTAGAACCTTAAAGTTGTTTGTCTCTGTGACCTAGCTCTGCACCTCGTTCTAGCAGTGTGGCTCGGGGGGAGGGTCTTCAAGTTGGGAAGAAGAAAATGCTGAAATAACCTTCTCATCTAATCCTAACTCTTGTGTGCTAAAGGACACAGTAGGAGGAAGATTTGATGCAACTCAAGCCTTCGTTGGAGAAATGAGCCAGTTCAATATATGGGACAGGGTCTTAAAAACTGAAGACATCATGAATATTGCTAACTGCTCTACCAACATGCCTGGCAACATCATACCCTGGGTTGATAACAACGTTGATGTGTTTGGAGGTGCTACTAAATGGCCTGTGGAGACATGTGAAGAGCGTTTGCTAGATTTATAGCTGCAATTATTTCCCATTCAAGTGCCCCCTTTAGTAGGACAATCTTCTGTGCAATCTAAAGCACTTACTTTTCTCTCTGTCCTTCCCCAGTCTTAAGTCCTCAAAAGAGTAAAAAAAAAAAAAAAACTGAGTAAACTGCCTCAGTGCAAAGATAGCTGCTAGTTGGGGGAATTGAGCCTTATACTGAAAGAAGCACTTCTCAGCTAGCACAGCCCTTGTTTTTTTATGGCCTGATCCAAAAATCTGCTTTGGCCTTCAGCAGCCTTTTGGTTAGGCCTGAGTTTAGTACATCAGCTGTTCTGGCAGGGAAAGAAACAGCCATGTACATGTTAACTACAGTACTCCCTTTGATCATGTGCAGTGCTGGCAAAGCGTTGAGATGAACACGCTACATGTGGATCCTCCCTTCCAGTCTATTGTCTCCCCTTTGAACAGAAGCCATTCTTTTTTAGCCCTTTTTAAAGAAATCACTTCATCCTTACACTACAGTGGTTATGGTGCAACTTTGGGTAGAGCAGAGCCGCCACTGTCTGAGTGCAAGGGTCTTGCTTTTTAATTTGCAGATTAGAAATCCTTCTTTTATGATAAGGAGGCAATGTATCTGAGACATGCTATTTTAGTTCAGTTTAAAGAGAGGTCTGTATAATCAGCATAGCCCCACTGAAACAGAGATGCTTCAGGTAAGGTTCTGTCCCAAAACCTGTCTTTTGCTAGCCAGGATCCCAGCACAGATGGATGGATGAAAGACTATTTTCTGTAGGATGAATGTACTGAATTTCTAGTGACCTGGCCTGTAAACTTTTCTCTATTATTTCTCTTGCTTTAGTCAATGTATTTATTTTTTTCCAATATACAAGCTGTGACTAAGTGAATATCCATTTTGGGTTGCTTTGAAAGGCCTTTTTATGAGCAAGTGCCAAAGTTCAGTTCCTGCTTGCTGAGAATTGCTATATATTTTTCCAGCATAAATCTTCTGCACTGTTTTCTATGTTATTATAATGGTCTTATGTAATATGAAAATGTGCTGGTTTTTCAGTTCTTGTTGATTGTCTCTTCTGTAAGCACTGGGCTGACTACTATATTTTTTTATCACTTTCTCTGAATATTTTGCAGTGTTGCTGTTTCCTTGGCATTGATGTGACAACTTGGTTTGTGGCTCGTGGATAGCAAATGCACTGTAACGGGAAAGAGTTAATACTTTTGTTATTTAAAAGAAAAAGGATTTAAAGGGGGGGGAATTTATAAAGCTAAATATCATTTATTTTTCATATGTTTGAATTGTAAGAATAATATGGTGACAGTCCCATTTGTAGGATAAAGTTACATATTTCCATTAATATGTAGTATGCTGTTCTTAAAAGAAAATTCTTACAATGAACTTTTAATTAAAATGCACTGTAAAATGAGTCTTTTAATTCCTTTAAAGTCATGCCAGACACTGAATGTTCTCTTTCATAGCTGGTATCAGTTTGGCTACTGTCTCTCTGCCCTGGTTGAAGTACAGTCCTGTAAGAAGTTGTCTTTATTCCCTAAATGTCTCAAATCACAATCTTCAACTAAAAGGGTCTTAGGTCTGCATGTAACCTTAACTGGGGAGAGTTTTTCCACATATGGATGCAAAGTGTTTGAAGCTCAGATTGAGATCTGCTTTTCACATCTGTATCTGTGGTGTGGCCTGGGATACAGTGGTTTCATGGGAGTGGGGTGGGATGCAGAGCCCATGTACATACCCATTTTTATAGCTGGGATAAACTGAATCTTCCTGGGTGAAGGATGAGTTGTAGGCAACATAAATGTCCCAAACCAGTGTGAAAAACTGTTCCAACACAGAGATGCCTTGTTGAAATGTGATAGCAGAGGCACTACAGTGGTGTAAGTTGTTGAGTGTCCATGAGGTCTGACAGCAAACCAACTGCTCTGCTTGGTAAACTAACAGTTTGATAGTCCTTTCTGTAAGAGAACAACTGGCTGGGGAAGAAATGCTTGTCCAGTTCTGACATCCTCTGGCCATGGAGAATTTGAGCTTCCTGTGAAGCATCACACAACTTGATTTCAGACATGGTTTTTCTGGTTGCCTTAAACCAAACACCACCACCCTGCCCCATAATGGTAGTTTTCAAGTTCCAAGGAGAAAAAAAAAAAATCAATATCTGAAGAATCTGTGTCTTAAACTGAGAGTGTAAAATTCTCATGTCATGGGTTAGATACTAGCAGAGGCATCAGCCCTGCAGTCAATTCACCTTTCTTCATCAGATTTTTCCAAAATACACTGGAAGAACCGAAGTCTGGAGTTGTCTGTGCTGAGGTCTCTTTCAGCTCTTGCATGTTTTATTCTATTGCTAAAAAGTGCAACAGTGAAGTTGTCTTGGATACCTCTGTGTTGCTAGAAGCCTGTGTGTGGCTGTGGTCTGTTGTTTTAAACACTGCCTGGGTGTTTGGATTAATTTGGTGGTGAGGGAGGCAAAAGGCTTTTTACACTTCCTTTGGTAATGTAGAGTTATTTAACCACACTCCCCATCTTAGGTCTGTCTTTAGCACTGCCTTTAACAATAAACACCTGATTGAGAAGCCCCACCTGCATGGGGAGGTGATTGGGGTGGGGGCTGTAATTGTTGGTTTTGAGCTGAGGGAGAGCACCTCGTTCAGGGGCTGATGTTGCTGCATGTTTGCTTGCTTCTTTCTGCGGGCTTTGCTTGGTTTTGTGAAGGAGCAATGGAGCTTCTCTTCATTGTGGAAATCAGTGTTAAAAGTTGGGGTTTTTCTAAGGTATGTCAAGGTGCTCATGTGCTCGGGGACTTTCATCCTGTCTCAACGTTACTGGAGCGGAGGTGGATCTTTTCATCTAAAGGTAAACAACTTAGTCTTCTGGATATGGGTTTGTTTGGTTTTTCACTAGTTATGTAACCAAGATGGCAGGGATTTAGGGGGAAGGTTTGGGGCTTTTACTTTTCTTACACACTGGCTATTCAGGAAAAGGACTGTATGTTCTGCTGAAAAGTGTGGGGTTTGTTTTGTTTTTATTTTTCACTCTACGTGTTCTTCCTTTTGTGCAATAGTACCTTTTTCATTAGAAAGAAAAGATGCGTATTGATTTTATCTTGCGATGAAAAGCTGTGGCTGTTCCTCTGCTGCTCCACATTCTGGGAGTCACATGGTTTATGTGCATACATAAGCAGATGGCAAAACAGGAGTAAATATTACCATATTCCAGTGTCTATACTGTTTATGGAGTGTGGAAGTGACAAGACAACCTTCAGTTCCCAAACTACTCTGAATATACAGAAGTAATAACTTACGGAAAGCTGACTGACAGCTACAGCACTTGGAACATGCAGTAATGCAGATTTCTAGAAAATCTGTTTCTGTTTAAAGCCAGGCAGAGCGAGGGCTCCTAAAAGCAGTATCCCTGGTCTGAACAAGTCAGATTACTGGGATCACTTGGGAGCTGTGAACTGGCTGGGTCCCCACATGATCTCTTGGGTGGGAATGCTGTTCAGTTTCTGTACTGCACTGTTGTATTTGTCTATACTTGTTGCACTTAATGGCTGTTGAGCAACAAAGGATCTACCATTTGGTATGTTTAAATTCAGGTTGTATTTCTCCAAAGACAAGCTTTTTCACCAATTGGCTGGCAATTAGAAAATGTAGATTATATCATACCTATGGTATTTGCTTGGAGGCTTTAGCCGCACGCTTGCTGCTTGGCTAAAGCAAAATGTTGCTGAGAGGAGGAAGACTGCCTCTGTGCGTCTGTAATCCCAGTGTGAACAGGAGACAGACTCTGTCATGCAGGTGACTTTTTGCTGGGCAGCACTTGCTCATTAAAGTGTTAAAGTCTCAAATGCAAGGAAGGCCACAGAAATTCTTGCTAGTAAAGCTCTACCTTCATTTTCACACACGCTTCCCCAGTGTTCAAACATGGGAGACTGCCAGGGAAAAGCTGATTCTATTTTGCTCCAGAGGCCAAGACTCAGGCCTTTCCTAAAGGCAAAATGCAGCCGGTAGCAAAGCTGATGTATTGTATTAGGTGTTTAAAGCTGGCACTTTCTCAATTGGGATAACTGTGGTAGAAAAATATGTATGTAACTGCAGATTAGATATTTCTTGTCTGTTAATGACACCTGTGTGTGTGTATAAGGATTCTTTGTCCAACTGATTTCTGTTATCCAGGTTAGGAGGGAATATCAGGTACCTTCTATTGCACCATCCTTGAGGGGACCTGAATCTTGCTAGGAGTACAGATGCAGGACAAAGTTGCCTGGCTGAGACTTTTATGACAGAGGATGTTCCCTTGATACCACAGTAGGAATCTGAGGCTAGGCACAGCAAAGACCCTGGTGAAATAGAGACCTATTGTTGGAGATAGTCAGGTACTCACTGCAAAACCAAGAAGTCTCTCTTGGTAGCTGGGGAATCTGGCAGTTTTAAAGGTATTGCGGGACTGTTCCACAGATCTTTCACCAAAATGTCATTTTCTTTCTTTTTACACACAGAAAAAGCTGGACCTTCATAATATTCATGGTTTAGCTGTGAGGCTTAAATAATGCATGAGTTTTACAGAGCTGAAAGTCTTCTGGAAAGAATGGAATTAATTGCCCCCCTGGCTATAGCTGTTTTTAAAAGGCTGCACTTACAAAAGTATAAATTTGCAGAAGGAGTTCAGAGGTCCAGCTCTTTCCCCACAGGAGGGCTGGGCTGGTGTTTTGGCAAAGCTTCAAACACAGAAGCTCACTGATGGCTTGATGCCATTGAGAGAAATTGGTTTGTTTATTAAAGATGCTTTGCTGTTTGACCCGAGGTGGCTCCCAGCACATGTTTGCTCAGGCAGTTTACCTCCTGACAGTGCTATTTCAAGGTGCTCCTGACAAGTGAAAGATGTCAAGCAGTTACCTTTGCAGTACCACTTGTTCCCTTGCTACCAGTCAGCTTGTATGGACTCACGGGGAGCAGAGCTTGCCTTGCAAAGGGCGGTGCTGAGTGTCTGTGGCATGGTGCATGGTTTTTTTCTGTGCTAAAAGATGTTTGCTAGAGGTTTGCCCTGGGTTTTATATCATTAAGCTGTGCCCACCACTGGTTCTGGAGTGCTTTTTAGGTATTCAGAGAGGTAACTGAATGACTGTTTCTTAGGATGGTTTAGGTGGTTTACAAGGTATTAGATATTCTTGCATCTTTCAAAACACTTAAACTAGCTTATGACTAACTTCAAATCCATATGCTACTGCAGTAGACTTCATCATCTAGGCTTATCTCCACAACAAAAGATTGCTCTCCTGACCTCACTGGGCAAAAGAAAACCTATTTAAAGGATAACCTCACGTGCTAAAAAGAATATGCCAAAACCATCTGGGTAGCAACACTAGCTAAGCAGGTGATTATAGCCTTCCTTTGTTTGTTACTGTAGTTGGTGTTTGCTGATGATGTGCATTGGGAAGCCTGACATGACTGTCACGGACATAGCTGTTTTATCTCCAACAGGGAGCAATTGGTTTTCCAAGCATTTCAGAGGGCACAGAGCAGGCAGTTGCCTTCTCTCTGGTGCAGAGCTGGAAAAAGATTGTCCTGTGCAGTCACCTCTTATCTCTGCAACTGTAAAAGGATCTGGGACAAATGATCTGCACTGACTCTTAATTTCATATGAGGCTTCCCTGGGGGGAGATAAATTTATGTCTGACAAAACAGGATAGACCTAGATTTGCTTTCCAGGGATGGTGTAGCTTGCAGGAATGTGCTGTGTTTTAGGCTAGGGTTTCTCTTTCTTTTTCTTTTCAGCTTTCTTTATGGCAATTTTTAAATGGTTGATAAACACCTGTAATAAAATACGGATATGCATTGGCAAATCACCCTTTTTTCCGTTAAAGCAAGCTGTTAGCTACCATGTAGAGAGTATATATCCTCCTAAGAGATCAGATTATTTATGGCAGTGCATTAATTAGCTTTTTCAAGGTTTCTAAGGTCTTGTAGGTACTTCCAGCTCCAGGGATAATTGCAGTAGGTAAATACCTCTCTGCATTAAGTGTAATTCAACAGGAAATAGCTGTCAATATGTGCTTCAGACTTCTGGCCTGTTGGAGGCTCTTGTCAAGTGGAAAATTAGCACCTATAAGGCTTTTACAAGGGAGTGGTGAGAACTTACTAGTTGGGTAACCATGGTGGCCACAGACATCTAGACAATTTAGGATGCTTCCAAAGCTGGTTTGACCACCACTTTTACTTGTGTAGACCTGTGCTGTTGTCTGAATTCTGAGGCTGTCCTAGCACTCTCACTCACCCATTGTACCTCTCATTCTGGTCTTGGTAACCAGCAGCTCTAACTCTGCTCTTGTGCGCATCAGCAGCTCCAGTGTTTTTTTCTAGTGGCAGTTCTGCTTTTTACAGGCTTTGTACATCCCACCTCTTGAATTCTTGTGTGTCTATTCACAAGTATTTGGCATTGTTCAAATATGCTGCTATGGTTACTCAGGCACCACTGACTGCACAGGTCAACCTGGAAGAGCTTTAAACAAAGTATTTGGGACTGAATGCAGCTTTTGCTTGTTAATGTAAAACCTGGCACATCAGTTTGAGCAGATTACATAGAGGATAATGTCTTTCTTTTTTTCCCCTACACTTGGGATTTGGAAAGAACATAAGAAAAATATTGTCTTGACGTGAATCCAAGCAATGACAGTGGCTCCTGCTGAAAATAGAAACTAGCCTATTTGTGCTGGGAATTGCCTGAAGGCCAGCTGGGCTTTGTGCGTGCAAGTGGAAGTAGGATGTACAAAACAGAGCAGCCTGTTGAAGAGTACAGGCTTCCTTATCTGCATCAGAGCAGATCAAGCATAGCTCTGCTGATGCGAGTGGGACTTGCTGCAGATCACCACCACAGTGTGAAACCTGTGCAAAAACTCAATGGCCAAATTTTACATCCCTTGGGAAGTGGGAGGGGATGATTCTTGCACCTCAGTTTGCCACCTGATGGTTGGGGTAAGGCATGAGCTGCTGGCTTCTGGAGACTGCAGCTGTGATCTTTGGGGTGATAAAGATACAGGGTGCTTGCTGTGTGAATGACCTGTTGAGGGCTTTAGCCCAGATTTTGATCTTCTGATCCTGATTGCATCTTTGAGCTGATCTGTCATGGGGTGATGTTTAGGTCCCAGAAGTATATTGGGTTCTCTTCTGTACTGCAGAATGAGCAGCGTTTGAGAAAGGATCACTGTAAAGTGACTTTGCAGACGCATAGTGGTGCCCACACTAGGCTATACCCTTTAATGCCTTTCTGGTTACTTAACCCTGGAGAAATTAATTTCCTCCTCTGATTACACTGAAGGCAAAATTTCCATAGACTTGAATGGGAGAAGAGCACGAAGCTGTTTGAGACAAGTTTGAGCATGCTGGTAAAAATGAAACAAAAAAATCTGGGGTGACTTTCGAGCTATTTTTAAAAGCACAAGCTGGAGTGGGTTACTCTGAATCACTGGAGTCTGTTTTGTCCTTATTTTGTTTTTCTTATTTTTACTGAGTAATTTCGAGGATACAGTGAGAACACAAGTCTTTAGATATACGTTATATGTGTTAAAGGAGGGGAATGAACATTTGTTGGGCACAGTAACTACTGATGCCAAATGAGCAGGTCCCTTTTCTGATACAGCAGAAATATTTTAGATGAGAATTTTTGTCAAGCCATTTCAGAAAGTGAGAGAATGTGGTTGATTTATTAATTTTATTAAAATATTAACTTTGAGTCCCTCCTGGATTGTTTCTGTGGGAAACTGGATGATGCTTGGCATTTGCTTAGTAAATCTTGGGGGCAATCTCTTTGGTGAGTGGGTTGTGTTGGGGGTTTCTGTGTCTCCTCATTCTTTCCTTCTGCCTGCTCCAGCTCTTGGGGGAAAGTTCCCTGCAGCTGAGGTTTGGCACTAAAAATGAAAATAATCTACCTTCATTGTAGTAAGCAATAGCAGAATCTCGCTCACATCTTTTGTATTGCATCCTTGTTTTCCATTCAATGCTTGAATTCAAAGGCTGATCATTCATATGCTTGTTTTTCATTTGAAGGGTACAGATTTTGACGGCATTCATTGACCTAAGAAGTGGCAGTTCTCTTTAGGCAGTCATTTTTCCCTGTTCATTGTATCAGATTTCTTGAACTTTGCTGAGGGTAGGGATAAGGGTGGAACAGCTTGAACCACCTGAGGCATGAAGTGGAAAGGAACTGTGACCACCACAGTATGTGTGGTAAGGGGAAAGCTGTCTTTGAATTCAGCAGCAGAAGTTGGAAGTAATGTCTGTTTGTTGTGATTATTGGGATCATAGAATAGTTAGGGTTGGAAAGGACCTTAAGATCATCTAGTTCCAACCCCCCTGCCATGGGCAGGGTCACCTCACACTAAACTGTGCCACCCAAGGCTCTGTCCAACCTGGCCTTGAACACTGCCAGGGATGGAGCACTCACAACTTCCCTGGGCAACCCATTCCAGTGCCTCACCACCCTAACAGGAAAGAATTTCTTCCTTATATCCAATCTAAACTTCCCCATTTACGTTTTAACCCGTTGCCCCTCGTCCTATCACTACAGTCCCTAATGAAGGGTCTCTCCCCAGCATCCTCATAAGGCCCCCTTCAGATACTGGAAGACTGCTATGAGGTCTCCAAGCAGCCTATCTATGCAGATAGATTTGTCAAACACAGTACAATCTTTGTAGACAGAATACCACACCTTCTCTATCAGCCTTATGCTAAAGAGCTATGATATATACATTTAATTATGCATTTTTATCCAGGACTATGATTGTAGGTAGGGAAAGAACCATCTTCTCCGCAGTCTTTGCCTAGAACTCAAGTTTGTATTTTGGGAGGCTGGACTGCATCAACTAGCTTCAGACATGCTCATTTTCATCCTAGAGTCCTTGGGGGGGTGGGGGGGAAGGGGTTTGTGTTTATCAAAACCCCTTTCATTACTGGAAATACAATCATTTCTTTTCCCAGATGCATACAGGAGTGCTCAAGAGCAGCCTGAAATCCAAGGTGAAAGCACGTTGATGTAGAAACCACATCAGACTGCAGATAGCTCTTGTGCACTTCTGGGTCTATGTTAGCAATAAGGATTCTTCAGCTATTTTATTTGTTTAGTGTTACTGTGAAATTATTCTTTACTCCTAAAAACAGCTGGGACTAGAGGGAGGTGTGTGCTACGCTTCAGAAGGGCAGGGAACTGATTGTGTGATGGGCTGATCAGGAATCTGCTAAAGCTTTGGGAACCATCCATCAGCTTTAGTAGACTTGGGGTGTATTGCTCTTGTGCACTGGAGTCTATGCAGTTTGTAACATAGCACATCCCAGGTTTTTTAAACTTCTGATAAGGGTTTGTTCACATGGGTGGAAAAACCTCACAAAAAGCTCTTCTACAGCACTGCCTTCTCCTTTCCTTCCTAAGCATAAAAGGCTGTTGGTGACAATTGTATGTAACTTGTGTGTCTCAAAGAGCTGACACACTACTTCATTCTGATCATGGCTATAGTGCTTCCTCAGCATCCCTTTGATACTTCTGCATCTTCTTGGATTAGCAATGTTGTTGTAATAGTGCACGGCACAAATCTAGTTATGTGAGCTCTTCATTATTTGACTGTATTCTGAGCAGTATTTCAGACATTATTAAAACATATCTGTATGCTTTTTTGGCTTTAAAAAACACAAATTCAGAACAAAAGCCCATAAATCTTTGTTTAACTGAATTATACCTCTAAAAACAGTCTACATGGATATAGTGTAACAAGGAGGGTGAATTCCAAATGGGACTTCAAAAATCCAGCTGGAACAGAAAATCAAGACTGGTGGGAGATTTTCTTCCTAGAGAAATCACTGTAATATGTTGCATTGTCAGTGCCTAACTGACAACTGTAAGTTGATTTAATTAAGAGCTCTGCTAAGGTATATTGTATTTGCTAATACATAGGTTATCTCTGAAGATGGAAATGTTCCTGGCTCACTGAAGCTGTGTTGGTTTCCCTGACTGAAACTGGTCTGTTGACAGTCTTGTCAGCTGAAAACATTAGAAGAGAATATGATTACGTTCTGGGCCTTATCCCAAATGGGAATTGCTGTAACATTTTAAACCTCAAAAAGGACGGAAGTGTAACAAAATGACATGACCACAATAGGATTTATTAGTGCTGCTTTCATCCTGGCTTTGGGCCACCCCCTGTCTGCAAAATTCCTGCTGATGTCCCATCTGGGTTTATGTACAAATTGATGGTGGGGTAAAGCTCTCTGACCCCATCAGTTCACATTTGCATCACTTTCTGTTCTGGATGTGCTAGGAAGGGCTGGAAGCACCACTTGTTAAATAGTAATTAGCAGGCCAGCAGAGGAGAATGCAAGGTCAACGTGGCACTTGTGGAATTTAAATTGTCTTGTGAAATGGAAGGGTGAGGGAAAGAAATCAAAGCCCATATCTCTGAGTTCAGCTCCATTTCTGAAACAGCCCCTTAAGAGATAAACCAATATTCAACTATAGAGCTATTAAGCTCTGGTTTGCTCTCTATTTTGCCTTCATAATTGCTGTAGAGGTTGTACCTTAATGCACACCATTTGGGTTTGATGTCTGTCTTCCTCTAAAACACATAGAGGGTGAGAAAAAGGAAACTTCATTGTGACTATTGATTTCTTCCATTAGAGCAAGAGAGTCAGGTTTCCAAATCCCAGTGTAGCAGCTCCTTGGATTGGTCTGTCCAAAGGTTTTGTGCTTCCTGAAAGAGGCACCCCAATTATTACCCCAGTTTACAAAAAGTAATTGTTACACTATGTATGTATATATATAAATATGTAGAATATATAGAATACAAAAGTATTGTTACCCCAATATGACAGTTCCTAATGACAGAAAAATCATGATAGCGATACATGTGTCTGCTTTTTCTTTCCCTCCCTATTTAAGCTAGTTGTGTCATTAAAGTCTTTAACCACAGCAGGTGGTATGAACTTAAACTAGGAGGAAGCTATACTCAGATGTACAGTAGGAAAGAGGAAGTCAGTAAGAGTCCTTCAGCAGGACATGATCCAGGCATGGACATCCACCCTGAAACTGAGCTTTCTGGTGCAGGTCACAGCAGTCATCTTCCAAACCAAAGGATCGTGTGTTCTGGGCATCCTCCAGAGAGCTATAGCCAGTGAGTTTGTTGGCTGCTTTGCTCAGTTGTCCTTTAGAGGTTGTCCCCTCTCTGCCCTCTGACTATTGATAGGACAAAGAGGCTCATAAAGGGAGTTCTTAAGAGCTTTAATCAGATGCTCCACCAAAGAAAGTGGCATTCAGATAGTGTAGTGCTCTGTTCAGCTTCAAGCTGAATTAGTTTACATTATTGCCTAATATTTCTGGGCTTAGAGAAACTGTTGATGCGTATCCGAGGTCATTGATGCAAACAGACTGTTGTTATAGGTCTGAATCGACATTGCAGTACAATCATCGGCAGTCCCACTCTCCTTGTGTATACCAATTTATTCTCTAGATGAAGCCATAGTGAGTGAAGGCTCATTCTCCAGTAAAAGTGATTGAATGCAGCTGGTTGATTAAACTGAACGAAGAGAAACACTCCTGTGTCACTCAGCACACTCTGCTACATGAAACAAGGGGATTAGATATGGTGAATTTCTAGTAATAAAAGCAGGCAATCGGGTTCATCATAAAATCAGCTTAAAAGAGCTTTCTAGATTCCAGAGAGAACTAAAATAACTTGACCTACCTTGGTCCTATAATCTTTAAATGCTGCTTAACATCTGCTCGTCAGCACTTGGCAATAATATTTATGGTGAGATTTTTAATAGCAGATGCTGTCTTGTGTTGAAATGAATGCCATTACGCAAGGGTTAAAAATGAAACTGAAGTATATGACTTTGGCTAACAGACGTATTTGGAAGTTGCAGCTGCAGAAATCTTAATGCAGTCACCAGCCTGGTCCAAGTGTGGCCCAGTGGCCTGGGGCACGTTGAAGCATCCTTAGTCCCTGCAAGTAGTGAGCATTAGATCCACTTCTTGAAGGATCTAAGTTAGAACCTTTCCTAAATAGGTATGAGAGAGATGTGCTAGAGATGCCCTTAAGATCTGAAGTAAACCAGAAATTTCTTTCTTTTCCCAAGACTGGCAATTCTGAAGGTGTTCTTAACTTGGGTGCCTAACATTGTGTGGACTTCACTTGAGCTGCTATAGGCAGAGAAAGGGGTTTGAAGGGCTAAGTTGCTTACTGCACAGTGTACCCCTGAAAACTGCGACACGGGAATATAAGAACTCCATACTCCTGACAGTTATCAGAGACAAGCAAATTGCAATTTGCAGCTTGAAATATCTCCCAAATAACATGCTGTGTAGATTCTTGCAGGTCTCAGTTATTTTTCTACTGAGCCTGTAATCTGCTCTAGGAAGTGGGTTTCCTAGAAAGGGTCTGAAGATGTCAGCAGGCGCTGAACCCACATTAGCCTTTGCAGTGTGTTCTAGTCAGTTTTCTCAGAGTTAAGATGGGATGCCTTTCTTTCCTAATTTGATTTTTCAGGCTTTCACTTGTTGGTCCTTGTCACCATTAACTTTTAGGCACCTTCCCTCCTTACAAATCAACTGTGGACACCTTCTACTTGTTTCACAAACAACTGGGAGCAATTTGGGGTATTTCTTGCAGCCCTTAATGCTTTTGTGGCTTTTTTCTCTGCTATCATAAGTCTTTCTTCAACCTGAGGTCTGAAATAGGAATTGGTTGTTGCCAATGCCCTGTAGAGAAGTCAAATACCATCCCTGCTCCCAGACGCTGTTCTTACATTCATATATTCAGGGATGATACAAGATAGCTTTGCCACTGGGAGTGCCTAACAAATTGCTTGTTCTTGATGCTGTCCAAATTCGTTATTCAGTCTGCTTTCTAGGATGCAGTTTCTCATGCTGAGAGCTTGTTGTTCCTAGACATGTAGCTTTGTGTCTTGGCTCTATTGAAGCCTATTTTCTTGGACATAGCCCAATCTATTAATCTAGCCAGGCCACTCTGTTGGCCTCTTTCCATCCTTATTTACTATTGTGTTGTCCTTTGTGTGGTCTGTAAGTTCACTGCTAGTAGAATACATATTTATTTCAGTATAACAAATGACAGTGTGTCAGGCCTGGTATGAATCCATGTGGGCCATACAGACATTTACTGATATTTTCCTGTAGACATCTACTTCTGGAGATCTATCACTTCCCCCACTCTCAATTCATTTAACATGGACTTTCA
The DNA here is from genome assembly GCA_002631895.1 of Agapornis roseicollis. Lineage (NCBI taxonomy): Eukaryota > Metazoa > Chordata > Aves > Psittaciformes > Psittacidae > Agapornis > Agapornis roseicollis. The sequence goes on from NDXB01000275.1 coordinate 61,622, forward strand.
CTGAAACTACAAAATGGTGCAATAGACATCTTAAAATTGAAATCCCAGTAGTCTTTAGCTGCCTAATTGTGTGTGGTCTTCCTCTAGAGCTGATCAATACCTGTTCACTTTTCTATCATCCCCCTGCACCCTCCCCCCCCCAGCCTATTTAGGGACTGGATTTCTTAGACTGTTCAATAGAGCATATGCTGTTTCCCTACAAATGGGTAGTTCTTGACATTAACATTCTGTTGAGACTTCTTCAGCAAGCTTGGATTTCACCACTGGATTCCTCTTTAATATGTCTCTGCACTGTTCTATCCATTTTTTTTTTTTTTTTTAAACTCTTGTGATATATATGTTAACTTTAATTTCAGGGGATTTGAAGTAGGACTGCTTTGCATCTCTAGTAAATAGCCCCAGCCTAATTCAAGGAGACACTTCAGCATGTCCTTAACTGTAGAATTGAAATGGAGACCTGTGGTTTTTTATGGGGGTCTTATTATTTTTCCTTCCTTCATGAATCATAGCAGCATGAGGGGGAGAAGAAAGTGAGTCAAGTCCAGCGCAATGCTGGCTTTTTGTTGTTCCATGGTTTTGCTTTGTAAAACAATGCAAGATCTATACAGAGTAACTCTTCTGCACTTAGCATCTCCACTAAGGAGGGTAACTTGTGGTTTCCTGCTGCTTTTCCTATCTCCACAATGTGTCCTGTCTGGTTGTTGTTGCCTGCTTCAGAGGCAGTTGTGTTAAAGTGCTATTGTGTGTATTTATTTAAATAAAAAAATCCAAGGGTCAATAATAATAATGTTGACTGGTAAATTTCTGTATGTTTTTCTTACATATGCATTTAAGTTTCAGATTTTCTGCAGATTTCACTTAAAGTATATAATGTGCTTCACCTGTGCTCCTGTGCTGGTGTAAATTGGGAGGACTCTGCTGTCTGAACTAAGGCCCTCACCCCTAGCCCACAGGCAGTTCTTGTATCCTTCCTCCCTACTAGGCCTCTCTCTGTGGCTCCAGCTAAGTAGGACAAGCCACCCACCTTGAGAAAGACAGGAGCATGTTCAGGGAGGGAAGTGCTGCTGTATCAGGTGAAAGCTGCTGTCTATCCCTTGGACCAACACCAAGCATTATGCATCCTTGAGTTTTCCAGGAAAATACTTGACAAATTAATTATTTTAACAGCTGTGCTAGCTTCATTTATATGCTCAGAGAAGTATTATTTTGTCCTCGTCGTTAAAAGTGAATGTTTAGTTCTTTGCTTTGTCTCTGAGCACAGCATGTCTTGTTGTTACATTTAAGTTGCTATAAACTCTAAATCAATAATCCCGTTCAGAAGAAAAAAGGGGTCTAGTAGTGATAAGTACAATTGCAGAGTTAATCAGATCATCTTTATTCGAGTTGTAGACTGTTTCCCAAAGATGTTCTAGTTCTACAAAATCAATATGGGCACAATAAAGTCGTTTTGTTTTCTGGGTATTAGTGGTACAAGGGTGGGGGCTGGATACTTGGAGGGAACCAAGTGATTTTGCTGCCAGTGATCAGAGTAGCTGTGGAAAAGGAATGGCTGCTGCCATGGAATCAAATAACAGAAAGCAGCGTATATTTTGGGTACTCAAATGTCTGGGGGAGGTACAGATCCAAGAATTTCTCTCTTATTCAATCCCCACCAACTTCACAAACAAAGTATGTCTAAAATAACACTGCATTTTAAATATAGCATTTTGAGTTGATAAAAACTTGTTCTACAGTGTAAAAACCTCCTGATTTTACAAACAGATTCTTCAGAAGAGATGGATGATGTTTTTCTTTTTTCTCCTTCTCATTATAATTTCTAAATGTGGTCCTTGCTGCTGACCCCTGTGCTAGTTTTATGCTGTCTAGGCTGGGGAGATTACAATGAAATTTAATCTTTTGTAAAGCAGGCTTTGCACAACTTCTTTCAAGTACAGCTGAATCCTGTTCTCCACAACAGCTACCCTGTAAATAGCTATTGAAGACAATAAAATTGAAGCCACAAAAATTATGGGCCTCCTTGTTGTTTCATTATTGTTAAATATGACCTCTGCTGTGGTGTGGAATAACCAGTGCCCAGCGCTGCTGGATCTTTATTGTTACTCAATGATCCTTTAAGCTGAATGAGGCTTTATGTTCAACAGATTAGCGTACTGCTTCCTCCATGCACTTTACATTAAGCAATTGATCATTTAGCATGCTTGTGTTAGCTAATGAAAGATTTTTCTTTTAGGCCAAATAATGTTTCACATTGACACCTGGGCTAATAAGCATGTGCAACTGGCTGAAAATGTATTTCACCATGGCTCATCACTGCCTGTCCTGTTTAGAAATGATGTTGCAGTAGCACGCACGGTCAGATCCAAAAGTGTGATCAAAGCTATTAAGCTATTGGATGCATGTAGGTGTTATCCAGTGAGTGCTGCAGAGTGACAGGAGCTTAATGTCTCCGCAGATGGGGAAGATGAGCAGATCTTTCCAAGAACAGCCTTAATTCAAGCTGTTGTCATGCTTTTGGTGATTAAGCTCCTGTCTGAGCGGCTTGTTAGCATCTTTGTCAAGAGCTGACTTGTTCTGGAGTTCAGGGATTCCAGGTTGAGAAAGAGGCAAGACACAATAGATAGAAAACCCAACTAGTTTATTATTATAGGAAAAGAGGGAGGAAGAGCTGGCACAGGGTAAAGGAAACAGTGATATTTTGGTGTTTATCCTACCAACCCCAAAGACCATGTGATGACAATCAGGAACGAGCTCCGAGAGACATCATCACAGCTCGAGGTGGCAGATGCAACGTTGGCCTGGGGTGCTGAGAAGATTCTGCCTCCCTGCATTGCTTGAGGCTTGGTCTTTTATGCTGTCAAAAGGTCACACTCATTCTGAAGCAGGGGGACAGCCTACATTGGAAGTGGGCAGTTATGGCTATTTGATATGACTGTGCAGTTAGTACAAAAGGGTCTCTGTTCCGGGATTTCCAAAGGGGACTGTGGGACTTTTAGGGGTTTTCTTGGAGGAGCCACCATGGACCATTATCTCATGTGTCTTGCAACTGGTATAATACTCCCTTCTGCTAACAGCGGTGTTAACTCCCTGATTTTCAAGGTTATGTTCCCACAACCTGTGCCAAACAGTACTGTTCTGTTTTTGTGTGTTTCACCACAGACCATATCCTAGTGTCACTGACACACTTGTCTGATGCATTCTCAGCTAGGTGTCTGTACAGCCTTCAGCTGTGCAATGGGAAACTCAAAGACACTGCTGCAGTGAGAATTAGGCTTTGGTTTTAGTCAGTTTGTGTTTTAAAATTGCCTCTTGGTTTCATCAAGACTTGATTTGAGTGAGATCTTTGTTTACGTGATTCCAAAAACTCATGCTGTCTTTGGTTATCAAATTGGTTTTAGAGTAGAATTAATTTCTTAATTTTAAACATTGATAATGTTCAAGAAGGTATGCACACGCTGTTCTCACCAGCTGGTCTTTCTGTATTTGATGGTTTGCTTGAACATCCCCAGACCTCATTTTCTTCCAGTTATGCTACCTTGTACTGAAATGACTTGCAGCAGCAATCAGCTGTGCTATATTTGTACCCAAACTGCCTCCCTGCTCATGTAGGAGAAGTATCTGAAAGGGCATGGTTAAGAATAAATGCCGTGATCGTAACTATGTACCTTTTACACGAAGCTTGGAAAGTTTAGAATGTTTATAGAAGAAAACTCATTTTGATGAGATATATACTTCTTTGAAATTGGCTTAAACGAATTGATTTTTCCCATCAAAAGAGGAGGTTGTATACGAGATGATCTACTTGCAATCAGATATAGAGCTCAGTGGATTTATTCTTGTTCTTTACAGTTCTCTACCCAATTTGAATTCTGCCTAAAATTTAAGTATCTTCAAGGCTGCTTTTCTTGGCATGAATACCATGGTCTGCACTGACATGGGAGGCAAGTCCAAATCTTGAAGAGCTCTTCTTGACTGCAGTTCTGACTTTCAACCATATATAAAATTGTTTGTGTGCATACTCATATGCACATTCTTCCCCAGATATGTAGGAAAAGGGAGTGACTGAAGCCGAGATTCCATATCCACTTCAAGCCACTCTGGAAACACAAACCCACCCACAGAGCTGTGGTTAAACTTCATAGGAATGCTTCCAAGTAACCACAGCAACAATGTCCTGTCTTGTGGTGGATTATCTGATACTGGCATGTACTTTGTGAACGTGTAAATACTTCATGGATGCAGCATAAAATCCCTCACCTTATTTCAGATGTACATCTGGAGCTGTACTGATTGCTTAGTGGTGTCTATGCACTACAGCCACCTGATAAGCACCAGGAGATGTAGAAGAAATGAAGTATATTCCTGAAGAAAAGGCATTGACTGGGATAAGAATCAAACTAAATCTTGAGAACAAGGGGGTGAATCCTTGGCTGGATTCTGTATTTTCTGAAGCATTGTGAGGCAGTCAAATGGCTGGAACAGAGCTAGAAAAGTACCCAAATGTTGTATTTTAGAGTAATATTTAATATGGGTCTTGCCCCCAGTCTCTTCAAGCACATGGACATGTGGAGCAGGAGGAATCTCGTGTGGCATATATTAGTAAGAGCTGTGCTAAAGAACTTTTCAAAGACTTGTTTTTGCTAAATAAATTGCTGGTCATGTTTTATTTAAAATGTTCATGCTGCCAGCAGAGAACACAGCAAACGAGCACACTTCCAGTTAAAGTAACAGCTAGGGTTTTCCTTCTGCTGCTCCCCTGACTTCTTGTACTTGTTCAGCTTTATTGCAAGTTGCAAGCAATTGAGCAGAATCACATGTACACATACAGTTCACAAGTGCATGTGGCATCATACAGTCAAGTGATTTATCTCCTTTTACTTGCAGAAATCCTCTTGGTAAACATAGCTAGGATATCCAGCTAACCCCAAGCCTGTTGTGCTTAGATCCCACAGAATGGATGCTAGTCTGGGTTTGTGTCATTGATACTGGGCTGTGCCCAGTGCTATGTATTACTCCAAATCCAGTGTGGAGCTGGTTGCCGTGACATGGGGTTTGGGTTGTTCCCTGTGGCAGTCCATGTGCTGCAGGCATTGAGGGTGGATCAGTACCAAGCTGTGGAGTGACAGGGCTGGGTATGGAGGGTGTGTATTTCTAGCAGGACAGATGTTTGCATTCTGTTCTCCCAAACAGCTGCTCTCAAACATCTGCTCATGTGCACTATTTTGGGAAGGACAGCCTGTACCACTCTCTGTCACTCTGGTGACTTTAACCTTTTCTATGAGTGGTGGCCAGGCTTTATATTCAGAGGTGGTTGCCTTGTCACAGGAGAGACTTAATGTTAAGGTTTGATGATTTGTGGGTTGTTTTGGGTTTATTTTCCCTCAGCTACTCTCATGTGGTATTTCAACAGCTCCCTGCCATCAATGCTGGGCAGTACCTGTGCTGTTTTCAATAGGTTCTATAGATTAAATCTCTGACGCTTTTACCTTGAGCATAACATCGATTAGCTCGTGTACTAGCTTCTCACTGAAAATCAAATGAAAGGGTTTTTGAAATTACTGGAAGGCAGGAGATGGTGTACAGGAATTTTTCAGGGGCTCAGCAGAATATCTAAGTGTAGCTATATGGCATGTGCCTTTGTGCCTAAGATGCTGCTTTATAGAAGTATCTCTCAAGGGGTGGATGGGAATCTGACAACCTCTCCTGGGCTAAAGGAGCAGCATTTTCGAAGTTTGTGAGACATCATTTGGGATTGAGGAAGAAAACCTGAAGGAGCAAAAGATGAATATTTGGGGCAAAGAGTGCCTGGTTCTGAGCATTTGATAGGATGCTGATAGCTTCTTTTTGTAGAAACTTGTGAAGCATTTAGTATTAAATGTAATGGAAAGGAAAGCTACCAGTAAGCACATTGAGATGAACGATTGCTATGCTTGTGCTTTCTTGGGATGAAAAGCAATGGTTCACCAGGAAGCTGAAAGTTCTGGATTTATCCCTGCAGTACCAAGGGATGTGGGAAGTGGATGTGCTCTTTCCAGCATGGCCCATATTCTGGCACAGTAGGCATGGCTATTTCCTTGAAGGTAGTATTCATAAGATTAACAAAATTTGAGATACTGTGGTGAATGTTTTAATTGCAGATGTTGAACCAGATCAAAGATACTAAACTTAGAATTATGCCTCTGTTTTCCTCCTAGGCTGATCATGTTCCATTGAGAAGCTATGTGGAACAGCTGTTTTGAGTTTATTTCTTCCTTGTCCCACTGCACATATCCCTGGAAGCTGGGCTCTTGTTCGGATTCCTCTAATTTACAGGTGAAACTAAGCATTATGTGACAAGGAGAAAAAATTCTTTGTGACCAGTCTCTGTTACTGTGAATACCTCTTGGTGCCTCTTAGAAATGTACTGGGGACCAGTTAGCATCAGTTTCCAAGTGGTTTTGTATGTATTTCGCAACCTCACAATCTGAAAAGCATGTTGGGTAGCCTGAATTATTGCCTGTAGGGTAGGGTGCAACCATTTGCTCACATTCACTTATTCAATTAGATAATCATACCTTCAGTTTCCATGTTTGCATCCCACACAGAACAGTCTGGACTAATCTCTGTTAACTTTATAGGCTGCCAAGTGTCAGTGTAATCCAGAGGAATAATGTAGTGTTGATCTCTCTGGTTTTCTTTTTTCCTGGGGAAAGGATCCCAGAGAAGCTGTTGTGTCAGCTCTGGGACTTTTGAAGCAGAGTAGCACCTAAAGCTTATTCTTCTTCCTCTGTGCTGTGAAAGGAGTCCTGTACTTGGAGAGTTTCAAGGCAGAGAATTTCAGTTGCTTTTTTGCCTCTTGTGTTGGGAAGTTGCATCGCTGGGGTCAAATTTAGCCACTCTGTTTTCTTAGTGATTAAAGAACCCAAGTTAAGGGTATATTGATGGAGGTTATTCCCCCGTAAAACTGAATCATTTGATTGGGAACCCTTCTGAATTTGTTTCCTCAAATTCAGGTTCTACCAATTGGGCTGACATTGAAAACCAGGATACTTAATACCGTCACTTAGCCAGTAACACAGTTGAAATGCGCATTCTTGTAAAGCTTTATTATGAATATAAATAAAACATTTTCTAATATTATTAAACCAGTGTGGACTAAAGAAATGAGAATGATGGCATTCAGAGGTGATCTCTGTGTCATGCCTGTCTGCTCCAAAATAGCCTTGCAGTATTGCGGTAGAGGCAAATCTGCATTCTCTTTAATGCCATGAAAGTTTGAGTCCTCCAGTCAAATAATTAGATTAATGAAGAGATATGTTTTATGCAGGATCTAGCATCAGACAATCCCTTTCTGTGCTCCTTATACTAATATCTAATCCAAAGTGTTATATAAGAAAAGCTGCATGCACCGCAAAAAAAATCTGCGTCCAGAGGTCTGTGGTTCTGGCATGTATCCTTTAGTCTTTAGTACTTTTTGTAGCATCTTTCAGTACCTGTAGAAAAAAAAAAGCTTTCAAAATTGTTGAATACTTTTGGGTTACATACAGGTTTTATGTTCTTGGTATTAAGTACTCTAAGGGAATCATAAATTTTGTTTAAAATGCAAATGCATACATTATATAAATAGCAATTTTACGGTGTTTCTTCCTTCAGGTTTTCCAGCATTTGCTATTATCTGAGGCCTCTGCCCAGCTAGAAACCCACTTTTCTTTAGAGGAAACTCAGAAAGAGTTATATATCCACAAGTGCCTGCTGAGCTCGAATTCTTGTTAAGCATTTTGGGTAAATCTCAGTAGTAGCTGAATGAACTATACTCAGTAATGAAAATGTCTTTTATCTACAAAGCTTTACAAATATCTAACAGTCCACTAATTAATCCAGACAAACTACCTCTAATTAGACAGCACTTCATTAATGTTTTTCAAGTTTATTGTAGTTTGTGGTCTTATTCTTATGGGGCAGAGCTTATTTTAAATGGTCCCAGAACCATTCTAAGATCATGCAGTCATTTGGAAGAAAACATGATTTTAATTACATTTCAGAGGCTTCAGTGCCTTACTCCCTGCATCCCTTCAGAAGAAAGGACATTAGGTTCATTGCCAAGTGACTTGTATCACCCGCTATCATGGGATGTGACTGCCTGGATCTTAGCAGGCTAACAAAGTGATTCACCAGCACAGTGTGGTTTCATTGGGATGCAAGTGCCTAATGAACAGCCTTGCACAGGTAAAGGTGAAAATGCCTTTCATAAGGAACTTGCGAAGACGTTTGGACATGCAGGGTAGAGCAAAGCTCTGGCTCAGGCCAGGAAGTTGTGGTCTTGGTTTAATCGATAGTAAAATAGCTCCATGTATTTACCACCATCCTACTTAGCCTTGTTTTAACATCTCTAAAAAGTTTCCTGTGCTTCCAATTGTCCTGGGTTCAGCAATCGCAGTCAGCTTTTCTCCTCAGTAGCTGGTGTTTTGACTTAAGCCGGGAACAAGGCTGATAAGGCCGATGGTTTTGGTTGTTGCTGAGCAATGTTCGCCCTGACCAAGGATTTTGTGAGCCTCATGCTCTGCTGGGGAGGAGGGGGGCCTGGGAGGAAGGAGGGACAGAACCCAAACTGACCAAAGAGGTATTCCATACCATAGCACATCATGCCCAGGAGGTAACTGGGGGTGATCGGGAAGCCCTAGTTCTCTCGGGGTGGTTGGAAGAGGTGGTCGGTCAACACTCGGTTGGTGGGGTGTCGTGAGTTATCTGTTGTTGTTGATGGGATGCTGTATTCTTTTCCTTTATCATTATTTTTAATGGGGGTAACAGCAGTGGATTGTGTTATTACCNCTTTTCCTTTATCATTATTATTATTGGTGGCAGCAGCAGTGATTTGTGTTATACCTTAGTTACTAAACTGTTCTTATCTCAACCTGTGGGAGTTGCATTCTTTTGATTCTCCCCCCATCCCTCTGGAAGCAGGGGAGGGCAAGAAAGGGGGGTTGAGTGAGTGAACGAGCTGCCTGGTTGGGTCTAAACCACGACACCAATATTTGAAGAGTGTTACTGGATTGTACAGACAAGATCTGATTCTTTAGTCCAGACAAATACTGGTAAATATTGGCAATTTCTATGCATGGTTTCTTGATAACGTGTGTCTGACAAACACATGGAGGTTTACTAAAGGAAGTCTCAATAGTGAAACTACCCTACTACCTACTAGATATTTTAGTCTGATAGTCAGAATCCTTTTTTACATATTTAAATCCAATCCCCTGAAGCTTCATTATATTTAGCAATGGTTTCCCTTCCAAGTATTTTTGTATTGCAAGGCAATGTGTAGGTAGGAGTACTTTACCAAAATGGGAATGCTTCTCTACTATTCCAACAGTGGTCCCAGGAATGCCTCTATATCTGCAAATCTGCGCATTGGATTCACTTGAAGACAATGCACAAATGATTTTTGGTGCACCTGCTTTAGCTTGTGCAGCTGTGCTGGTCAGGGATTCTGGAAATTGCTTACTGAATCACCCTGTGTAAGGTGCAGGAGTTGAGATGATTCAAGGAAAGAGGAAAACCACAAGAAACAAAGCAATAGAGTAGCCTGAACTCAATATTTGCAGGGGAAAATATGCTGATTAGGGTAAGAACTTCAACCTTAACTAGTAAATCAAGAGACATCTTTGTTCTACTAGTATGAAGCACCTGTAGTGTACAGCAGCAATATAGCAGTGTACCATTAGCACTAAAATGAACCCCATTTGGACACACAATTGGCAGATCTCTCAATTGCTGCTGTGCACAGACTTTTGTTAGAGAACAAGTAGAGGAGTGCATTTTAGCCTTTGTGTTAATCTAATGCTGATTTTAATGCTAGTTCTAGTGCTGCAGCTGTCAATCTGACTTCTACATATGATGGTGGTGGCATGGAAGGCATGATTCTAATTTGTGTAGCAAAATCTGTCTGACAGGTAACTACATGTTCCAGTTAATCTTAGGTGGGATATAAGTAGATCCTGTATCAAATGTAATGACTCAGTTACTGAGTCTGATGCTGATTTCAGTGACATCTGCTTCAGCCTGTGCCTTCCTCAAAACTGGATTGGAATCAGGCTTCTGAGTGACTTTGTATTAGGATAACCCCCACTTAAATACAATAGGTCACGCTGATCTCTGATGCCAGTAGAGGTACGCTATGAGAGATTTGTCCTAGTGTATTTGTTGCTTGCTCATATCAAAGGACACAGTTGCAAAAGGTTGGAATGGGTTTTCCAATGTGCGAAGACTTACCTATTGTTTATTCTGGGAATAGCAATCTCATTTACTATTAAATTCCAAATTTCCTTTAGGTGTTTATCAGCTGTCCAGAAGATTAGGTACACTACATTAGTGAACATCCCTTTTTCATGAGTTGTCTTCTACCTCTTGTAGTTTATGAATAATGGAGTCATCCTTCTGCACCCTTTGTCCCCAGTGCTGCGGTTACCCAGGACTACCATATTCCTCTATTTATTTGAACAACCTTTATGGAATCTGCAAACCTGTAAGCAGATTTATAAAAGCAGGCCAAATTTATCCAATTATAAAGAACCAGATTCACATGGGAGGTGGTATAGCCTAACTTTCTGCTCCGTGGAACAGCATCTTGTAATATTACTGATTTTTTTTCAGATAAATGACAAAGCTGAAAGGGAAATATGCCTGTCAGTCTTCAAAAATGTGCATTATTTATGTATTGACAGTGACAATGAGTCAAGATGTGATTTCAGCTGCTTCTGTTTACAGGGAGTTTGGGATGTTTGCTCCCTTAACCAAATTTATATCCTGTTTACTCTGTCTCACAACTTCCTTCAGAATGTGATCTCAGCTACTGGGCTTAGTCTGTATGTGACCTGGAGGCTTTCAAAGGAAAACTAAGGATAAGTGTTGATCAGGAGATTGCATGCTTAGGGCTTTAGGTTGATCTAAATGAAGCACTGAAACGAGGCCTTTATCCCAGCTCCTCTCTAACAGTAACCCATTTTGCTTAGAGACTTTCAGCTGGCAGTTGCATTATAGCTATGAATTATCATTGCAGCTTAGTTGAAACCAGTTTCCAAAAGCTTGGGATATAAAAGAAGCAAGCCAGATGCAAACCTCTGGTGCCTGGGAATCTCTTGACACCAGATGCTTGTGAGCTATTCATTCAAGTTTTCTGTAGCTGTTGGGTCTCCTGCTGGACTTGTGACTGACCATACAAGTGGTGTAACCTGTTCTTATCCATAAAACTATACAGAGATAAGGGATATCCTTGCCCATAGCTGGGGAGTTGCAGCTAGATGATCTTTAAGGTCCCTTTCAACCCGAACTGTTCTATGATATATGTCTATATCTATATATCTATATATACGCACACACACACCCCATATACTATTATATGCTATGTATTCTGTGTCTAACACCATCTGTTATCTATGTGTGTGGGTTTTGTTTAAGGGAAGATCTTAAAAATCTCAATCATTCTTATCTGAAACCAACTCAAAACATTTAAGAAAATCCAACAATGGACTGTCTAATGGTATGATCCATTAGGAGAAAATATAGCTTTGGACCCAGACTTTCAGTCACAGGCAATGGACTTTGATTGGCATCAACACTACGTATGCTTCAGAAAGGGCTATGTAGCTTTAAGGGCTTTAGAGAAAGTATCCCCTTGTGCTTTTGCCAAGATCCAGTTACAGATTTCTCTGCTCCCCTCATTCTTAATGATTTCAGTGGGCGTTATGATGGATAACTGAAATAAGATTATTCTACTTCCAGTGAAAGCTTTACTACATTGATTTCTTCTTTTCCGTGCTGCCGCTTGTCAAAAGTGGCTGACGTCCAAAATTCAAGTGTCACTTGGAATTCAACCTGTCGCTTCTGTTAAATTTTGACAACTGCTTATAACATGGAAAACTTGAGCACTGTGAAAGCTAATTTATTGCTACTATAATGGCTGATAGTTAATGGACTTGGTAGAGCACTATACAGCATTGAAATAAAATTCCTGTGTGTAACTCTAATGACACTTATTACTTCTGCAGTATAATGCTATGTTGATATAGTAATCCTCTGTGCTCATATCACCTTTTATTGTGGGATCTGAAGTGTTAAACAATATTATTTATGCTTCATAACAGCCCAGTAAGCGCGGTCATACTGGTTTATTAGACAGGTAAGCTGGAACAAAGATAAGCAGAGATTTACACAGAGATGTGAAACACACAGCCTTGTAAAGCACTACCTATATGCATAAGCTGAAGCACTGGCTTAATTCAGTCCCTTAAATATTTTCTGAAACCTGGGCCTATGTAACCAAAATTCCAAGTCAGCTTTGCTTAACTTTCAGATGATCCTTCCTAAAATTCCCTAGAACTCAGTGGGATTTACATACCTGCTTATTGTTTGGCTCCAGATTAGCTGTTTTGCTGGGGGCACTGATGAGTGCACAGGTGAGGGCATGATCTTGAAAGCAGCTTATGGTGCACTGAGCAGGATATGTGCCTGCTACCATTGTCACTCTTTCATTTAGATAGTGGCTTTCACAAGCTTTAACTGTTTTTGGACTACCTATCACAGCTGCTGCAGCAAGTCTGCCTCTGGAGCTTCAACCTTGCAAACAAAGTAAATATTACCTGTAGGCTGTTGTTAATAAAAGAATCCTTCCATTTGTGTTCACACTGGAAATGCACGCTGTAATTTGGTTGACAGGTTTTGAATTCTCTTTATATATTTCATTCTGGGAGCTCCAAGTGCACAGCAACCTAGACAGTAGGGAAGATGGTAATTCAGAAAAGTGTTGTTAATTTATTTACCTTCCTTCCTGGAGTGTTGGTTTGCTGGTTTTGTTCTTAAAAAAATACTGGGGATCTGTATAAAATACACATTCTGGGAATGCTAGCATGAAAATCATTTCATTTCAGCTTGATCAGGCACCTGATTCTGTTATAACACAGCCATAATTAAAAAGTAGTCTTCTGAGGTTTAAGGCATTACAGGTATAGCGTGCTCCATGTGCAGCATTACTAATGAGGAGGGGTCCTCTTCAAGCACAATGGGGGCCTTGTTGTGTGAGGGGGGTTTGGAAGGCTGATGTGAGAGTGGCTGATCACAATGAGAGAGTTGAGAGGCAAACAAGGCATCCCTTCCTGTTCTGCTTGTTATCCTGCAGGGGATACTCAGCCTGCCTATGGACTGCCCCATGTCTCTGTGTGTCACTTCTCTGCCCTGTTGGGAGTTTCTGCTGCCTGTTCAGACCAGGAGGATGGGGAAATCTAGTGGGAATGCCAGGCTGGATCCTCTGCAATGGCATCAGGAGGAGCTGCATTCTTCCACTATCACTGATGATCACAGGATCATCAGTGTTACAAATTTAGTGCTGCTGGGAGTAGACCAAAAGAAAGTATTTTTCTAAAAATTGGTTGGGCAGAGGATTGGTGGTGAGGTTCTGTGTTCAGGAGTGCTCTTGCTCTGGACCTCAGCTTACCTATGGGAAGTTGTCACTAGTATTATTTTGATGTGAAGCTGAAGTGAAGACTGTCCCCTGCAACTTATCCTCACATGAGACAGAAGATACGTTCTGGAAATGCAGGCAATATTGCAAAGCTGGGTCACTGAGCCCCCTTCCTGGCTGCTAGAAAGGTAAGACCTGCAACCAGAGATGGCTGTGGGTGAAATCCATACATCCTTCTCTTGCTTTGGCAGTGTCCTGGAAGCTTTGTCACTGAGGCTTGGCAAGAGGTGCTTTCAGTGGGTCTGCCTGGGCAAAGTGGGGACAGGCGTCCTGTACTGCATGACAGATACTTGGTATGAATATAACACCAGGGCGAGGCTGTCACCTTTAAATTCCTGTTTGTTTTTTTCCCCCTCCTTCTTTGGTGGTCTTTTTGGTGTGTCCCCTGTCCCCTTCTGTCACTCTAATCACCACAGGTACCTGCGATTTTTCTAGACAGCTCTGACCACTGGAGAACATGTCTGACAAAGCTTAAATACTGATCTGAGCAAATCTCTTTTAGGCTTACTCATTTCAATAAAGCCCTTGTTCAGCTGTGTTAATTCTAAGCAGTGCCATGCTAGTGCTCAGTCAGTTATCTGGAGGCCTGGTTGCCTTCAGCACGCACACAGAATTTTGACATATCCCTAATTCATAATGTAAGAGCAAACTCTCTTGAGGCGGGGTTAGAAATTCAGGATGAGAATGAACAACAAATCCCTGGTGCTGCCCATTAGCGGACTCACAACCTATGCAGGGTTCCCTGTGTGTCTGCAATCCAGCTTTGTTCAACTTCACCCCCTTCAGTTCTGGTGTCTTGTACAAAGCCCGGCTTTAATTACTACAGCTGTCAATGGGATGTTTTCCCTTTGCTGTTGCAGACCAACCTGACTAGTGCCCATGACAGCACTTAAGTATTTTCTCTGTGACTGATGTCACCCAAATCAGGTCAGCAGTGTTCCCCAAACAGCCTTGCTGAGCTCAGCAAGTTCTCGGACCTGGAGATGCATTTTGTGCCTGCTGCTCTTGGGGAAGGCTGAAGTGAGAAAGGCTTTAGGAAATTGGGCTTGTTTATCCTCATTCTAGTTGCTGATTTTTTTTTCCTCCTTTGTTCCATAGTCTGAAATAGAATTTTCTGAGTGCTAGTATATTTAATGGAAGGTTTTGCATCCTGTAAGGCTTTTGAGTGTGTGTATACAAACATCAGATGAAATGGTGAAAGGTATATTTGTAAATTGAGTTTATAAGTGAAATGGGTTGGTTTTCTCTCCCAGTGGCTAATCTGCTTCTGCACATCTGCTGCTACATCTTACACAATTTGGAAGTGATCTTTTAAAGCAAATGCTTTTCTTTGCAGACTGCTTATGGTAGCACGTTATAGTACATAATATCATTCTGTTCAACGGCATTCTGTTCTGTTGTGCAAACAACACCAAAAAGAAAGGAGGATGGAAGAGGAATAAATAAGCAGACACATATGAGCAGAAATTTTCCTTTGCTGGTACCTGAATTGCTCTCAGGGAAGCTGATGCATTTGTATTCTGTCACTGTTACTATGACCAAAGAGATCCCCTGGTCCCAGAGCTCCAATTTATTAAATATTGCTGTGTAGAGCTTTGAAGAAAAAGTATTTCTCAAATATAAAAACAGTGATCATGGAAATGAATGGCTGATGCCACTGCTGGGGCTCTCTGCCACCAGTATGTGAAGTGGGGTCCAGCCCTGCCCAGCTGGATCAGAGCCCTTGAGCTCACCCTGCCAGGCAGTGCAGCCACGGGCTTTTCCTCTCCTGCTGCACCATACTCCGCTAGCACAATGCCTTAGGCTTCGAGTGGGTTACATTTCTGACGCCCACTGGCTTAAGCATGTGAAGAATGGAGGTGAACTCAGAGCAGGGGGAGAGATCTGGTCATCATGACCTGATGGGTACAGAGATGCTTCCCTGGGATGTTGTTTTCCTCTCAGCATCTGTGTCTGAACACAGAAAAAGAGCAGGAGGAAGAAGGGCAGTAGCTGTTTTCTAGTCTAATCCTATAGCCCCTCTAGACAGGTACTTCTCTCCAATGCAGAACTTGCTCAGAGATACTGAACTGGGTGTTTGTAGCTGTGTCCTGTGGTCTGATATTATGCATTTGGGCAGAAATACTCCACTTCTCCACCATTCAGCATTAAAGAATCATATCTTGCTTTAAACTTGGGTTAACCTCCATTCCCCAAGTCATCTTGTGTTTCAAGCTTATTATAAATTATTTAAACAAGAAGGCAGCTTGAATGGGAATGTAGGCAAATGCTGTTTATGCTCAAGGAATAGATGCCAGTCACGCATCCTCTAGAATTCATAGTTATTTATGTTCATTGCCACACTTTTATTCATTCTGAAAAGGTGATGTAATTGTGAGTCCGTGCTGTGATGTCTGGTCCCAGTGACCTCACATGACATGCCCTGAAAAAAGGACACTCCAGTCATGTTTAGCCAGTGTTACTGTGCCTTTTAAAGAAATCTTCTCCATCTTCTCCCCACTTCCCCTGTTTTTCTTTTAAACAACATTATCAACTAGTTCCTTGGCACTGTAGAAACACTTCCCAGACCTGCCCAAGAGAATGTGCCACTACTGCGTGCCAGTGTCAGGGCTGAGAATAGAGCTCAGGTGTCCTCATTTCCTGCTCTTACTAATTGCCAACAGCTCCCTGATACTGTGTGCATGCTAGGACACATTTGTGCAGTGATGGATGAACAATAAGAAATCAAGAAACCTAGCAAGACCTAAGCTATTTCCCTGAACTTTTCATTGAATAATGATAAAAAGAGGTGTTAGATTCAGTGATGTCAGAAAATGTGAACCAGGCAGCAGCTTCCAGGGAGCCTGAGAATATTCAATCCTCAGTGGGCTGCAGTATAGCCAGCTCTTTTTTAGATGGCAAAGAAAGATGAAACACTACAAAGATATTCCCAGAGAGAAAATAGATGTCATACAACATTTAAATAGATCCTTTCAAGGAGAGCTGCAGAAACCCTTATAACTAGCTCACAAGTGTGTACCTGCTGATTTTTTTTTTTTCATAGGCTGCTAGGACAGATAGCATGCTTTAAATATACAGTGCTGTTGTCTTGATAGCGTAATTCTATTGTTCAGCTTTTGCCTGAATGTGCCAGCTAATAATAAAAGCAATACAGGAAGCAGGTCCATACCTACAAAATGAATGTTTAGAAAAGCTTTGTACTCTACAAAGCAAGACATTTTGAAATAGAGAACTAGTTAAAATGGAAGCTTTAAAATCTGCACAGGGATCCATGGCAATAGAGAAAACACAAGTAGCAAAGAAACTTTTCATGTAGTGGAACTGAAATATTGATAACTAGGAGATGGGAGGGTAATACAAGAAATTAGAAGAATGCCTAAAAATGGTAATTTCTTTCCTAGAAAGCTATATGCACCACAGAATGAGGGCAGTTGTCCACTTTTAAATCAGGAATGATTTAAACTTGACCTGTTTGTATCAGAAGGCAGATTAATACCTCTCCGTTAATGATTGAAAAAACATAATAACTAAAAGGATCCTCTGATCCTGAAACACACATATATGTATGTGTGTTTGAGCAACCTGGTGTAATGGAAGGTGTCCCTGCTCATGGCAAGGGGTTTGGAACTGGATGATCTTTAAGGTACGTTTTAACTCTAACCATTCTATGGTTCTGTATATATTCCTAATATAGATATTCTCTATTATAGATACTTATATATATGTACATATATATATATTTTTTTTGTCAGAAAACAGTAGCTAAGTGTATGGATGGAGAGTGAACTGGCTGTAACTTCCCTTTAGTGCTTCCCACCCTGTTGCAGTTCTGTTGCCACTGCAGAAGCTGCAGTAGTTATCTCTGCTGCTTTGGTGCTCTTTGCTCTGTTAGTGCCAGGTCCTGGCTCAGGTTCCTTCCCTACTCTTGCCTTCAGCAGGACTGGATAGCTTTGCAGGGAGCTCTGATAACTTACTGAGCCCTTTAGCTTTTCTGGCATGTCCATGCAAATGAGTTGTCCCATTCTTTGCAGCACCGCTTCCATTACTGCTGAACCTGTCCCACTACCTCTATGCTTCACTTTCACCTTCCTTCTCAACTGCTGCTTGTGTTCATTCCTCTGTGGTTGGTGGCAAATTAACACATATTGAAGGGCACCATTGAGCAAACTTCTGCTGCTTGCTGGTTCTTGTCAGAAAAGAAAAATCCAGCTGGATACCAGCTTGATGTGGAGTAGTTCTACTGAATTTACTGTGGACTTAAAAGTTGAACCCTCACTTGCTATTATATACTGATGGAACTGATTAGAGCTGGCCTATGCACTAGAAAATGCTCATGTTTTAGGCTTCGGTAGCTCTGTGAGTTACAAAGGTGATCTGTCTTTGTTTGTTCATTTACTGCCTTCATCTCAGGAGAGAAGGGCTGCATCTAAATGACACTGGTAACAGCTCTGTGTGTCTTAGGCCAGCGGACGCAGGTGGCCATGGTGGTACAAATGACTCGTCTCCAGAGGTGCTGTCAGACCAACTTCCTTCAGGTTCATACACAGATATCATTATATTCCTCTGTCAAGGTGATTTCAAAGTATCTGCTGGCTGTGATTGAAGCAAGGATTTTGTGAATTAAGAGTTTTTCTATTGCTTGTAAGGAGGAAAAAGAAAGAGGGTTTTGTGCCCAAATTATCAATCGTTGTGAATATCAATATTACATTGATAAAAAATATCAATAGTTATACCACTGTATAAATTGTTTCCTGTACTGGTAATGCAGATTTAAAGGAAAGATATAAACCAAAAAATACAAAGGACACCTTTCCTGTGAATTGTTTGGTGAATTCTCTTCCTCTGTCTTTATTGTTTTGGTCACTATTTATGAATATTAAGAAACAATACTTTAAAGGAGAATATTAATGCATGCAACATGTTTGTTGAACCCTATTTGACACCAGCAATGCAAAGCCTTTGCCTGGGGCTCACAGCTGCTTTCTTTTCTCATTTAATCTTTCAGGGGGATGGATTTTTCTTCAAAGCTAGCACTGACAGTGGTGCAGAGTCAGGACTGGCTGATCCTGTGTAAGGATAAGGGAGAAATAAGAGATTTCTGCAGAGTTAGGGGGTGTTATAAAAGATGTTTGTACTGGCAGTGTGGAAAGAGGCAGTTCATGGATGACCCACTCATGGGTACCTGTGACTGGTGTCCCTTTTCTGCCCAGAGGTCTTATTTCTCATGAAATACCCACTGAAGGGGATGCAGAGCAACACTGGTGCTGAGCTGGTGATCGTCAAGCTGGGCTCATGCTGGGGAGGACTGCGCTGCTCAGAGGCTTCACTCCAACCCATCCAATTGTTGTGGCATTAGGAAATACGTGGCTGGTGAGGGAAACCATCAGTATCTTCGCAAATCATCCCTTGGGCACCCAGAAATTGCCTGTAAAAACTATGCAGTGGCTTTTGGAACAAAAAGCACATGGTTTTTGTGGACGTAGACATAGCTCTGTTACAATCAATAGGGAAAATTTGCTGTTGACGAAGGGACCCGGAGGACGGAGTGTGACTGCTTGCTTGCTCGCACTGGTCGTACTTAAAATACGTCCCCTCTTATTGTAAAGCTGAGAAAATTTTGAGAGGTTTCTTGTACTTACAGCCTCAGCTGAGCAGATTAAACATTACATAATGTGACTCTCAGGAGCACTACATGATTAATGGATGCTTACAAAGTGCTTTGTTAAATATGACATAGTACTAATGTCTCTCTTGTAAAAGAAAAGCTGAGGAGGCGTTAGTTGAAATTGTCTTCCCTGAAAAGGCATTCTCCAAGCCTTTTTTTTTTTTTTTTTCTTAAAATAATTTACTGATTGAAAAAAAATAAGTTGTG